>APFE031298923.1:57762-84598 GCA_000404065.3 Pinus taeda | reverse complement strand
GGATCAGTGGCAGTTGATGTAGTTAGTTCTAGAGTGACAGTTGCAGAGTAGTAGCAGTCAAGATGCTGAAGAGCACAGAGTGGTGTTGACAACAGAGTAGGTGGCTCAGTGCAATGTTGACAACAATGCAGATTCTTCAGTGACAGTGCAGAGGCTAGTAGCAGCCGGAACTCAGGAGACAGATGCATCATACTGAACTCAGTTGATTTAGTATTTTGGATGCTTCTCAATTGTAGTAGTTGCAAATGCAACAACAACAGATGAGTGGGAGTTCTAGTGCAGATGCAGAGTTGGCAGCAATATGGCAATGTCAGCAACAACAGAAATGCAACATGAGAGTTGCGTAGTGGTTGGTGGGAAATATGGCCAGACATCACGAGTGTGACAGGAGGTGATACAGGGACATGTTGTTGTGGCAGGATGCGCAACAGTAGAGAGAGAACAAAGTCCTCGCTAAGAGGGAGTGTTAGTTTCCGTAGCATCGGATGTGCTCTAACCACGAAATTTGGCGGAGAGGCTAGAATACATGAGATCTCCAAAACTCAGAAATCGTTTCTGGAAATTCCGCCTAGAAGTGAATTAATTAGATTATTAACCAATTTTTTAATATTTCCTAATTTTAAACTTAGGAAAAGTGGTTAATTAATTAGAATTCATTAAGTCAAAGTGAGAATCATCTAGAAACTTACACGAATCAACTTCAAGATGATCCTTGCCATTGATTAAGTTTTAATCTTGGCTGATGGTGCTCCAACAGTGGAATATAAGAGGAAGTCGATCGACACTTGGAGAAAACACTTCTGTCGTTCGATTTTCTTGGCAGATCGACTTCCAGAGAGTAGAAATAGTTGTTGGAGAGCCAAAGATCAAAGCAAGGTCAGTGAGGGACAAGGACAGTGATTCGAAGGAAGTTTTCCTGATTCAGAGTGGCAACAACAAAGGGCCAAGTTATTCCAAGTGAGGTAGCACAAAGGACTGCGCAGTTGCTTCAGAAGCAATTCGATTTTGCTAGAGAGAAATTTGTTTTCAGTTCCAGAGGCCGAGCAGAGGGTCCAGATTGTCAGAGAAGTGATTTACTCAGTAGAGACAGGTAGAACAACTTCATCAGAGGTAGTTCAGAGGCTAGATGTCATAGGGTCTTTGTAGAGAAGTGTAGAGGCCGACTCAGAGGGTCTAAGAGGACGAGTTTTCTAAAGGGGAGTCGTTTCGAGATTGCTTGTGGAAGAAGTGTGATTCACTTAAATAATTTTAGCCAAATTTACTTCTTGTTTGGATTGCTAGTCGGCCATCCATAGATTGTACTCAGATTTCACTACTACGTAATAAAATAAAACCCTGCTGCACCAGTTTTCCCGCATTGGGTTTTTCTGTGGACTTTTTTCCAAAAACAATGGTGTCATGTTTATGTGTGTGCGCTATATATTTATCAGATTCCAATGCTATTTATTTTCTGCAGAATTTTATTTGCGAAGGCCGTGGTATGATTTATTTGATATTTGCCATAGCAGATAAAATTTTAAAATAATTAACAATTAGAAAAAATAAATTCCAGTTGCTGCAATAGGATTCTAGTAGATGAAATTTTCACAATCCCGCCACTGGCTCCTCTAGAAAAACTGGTCATTCGAATCCCAACGTAGGCCCTTTGTGCAATCCTTGTGTTGTCTCTCACACGTGTGGCTCGAATCAGCCTTTGAGCAAGCCGTCTAGCCTCTTTCTGCAACTGGAGGTGACTCTCTGGCCCTCTAAAGCCTGAATAGACTACCTCCCCAGCTAAATCGAGCTGCTCTGCTTCAGCTATTGTGTAGTCCCTGTGCTGCTTCAGCATGGATCACTTCTCTCACTTGCTACTCCCTCTCTAGTTCTGGAAAAATTCCTTCGGATCACTATCCCTTCCTCTCATTGTCTCTGCTTCGATCTCTGGCTCTTCGGCAACTGCGACTGCTCTCTGAAATTGATATGCCAAGGAAATGAAACTACTTTGATATATTCTCCAAGTTCCCATTGACTTCTTCATATAATCTTCTATTAAAGCACCAATGACCAAGATTAAAACTTAATCAAGGGCTAAGATCATATCGGAGTCAATCCATGTGAGTTTCTAGAGAAATCTCATCTTGACTTAATTAATTTTGATTGATTAACCAATTTTCCTAAGTTTAGACTTAGGAAACATTAAAAAATAGGTTAATATCTAATTAAGTCATCTCTAGGTGGAATTTCCAGAAACAATTTTTGGGTTTTCTAGATTTCATGTATTCTGGTCTCTCCACCAAGTTTCATGACTATAACACATCCGATGCTACAAAAACTAACAGGGACATTTGTATAAAAATAATTATCATACTTTTATGTGTGCTAGGTTTTCTCAATTTCTAGTGCTGTTTTCTTCCGCAGTTTATTTGTGAAGATCACAATGTGAATTATTTGATATTTGTCGTAGCAGATAAATTGTTAAATAAATTCAAAATTAGGAAAATAATTTCTAGTTGCTGTGATAGATGAAATTTTCACGTGGTTTCAGAGCGTGAGTGATCAGCCGGGAAGCTCAAAAGGAGCAGGGAAAATTTCATTGTTCAAAGGGAGCAGTAGGTCGAAATTGTTAGAGGCTGTACAGTGCCTAGACAGTTAGATCAAACTGCTAGGCAAGGGTTCGATTTTTCAGTTGTCGACTTGCAGAAAATTTGAGTTGCCCGAAATAGTGATTCCAGCAGTCAAAGGGAGCAACGAGTACCTCAGATTTTCACTAAGCAAATTCCTTGGTTGGAAGCAGAGGGTTTTGTAGCAGCAGAATCAACGTCGGATGGAGGAGAAATTGCACATAGAGAAGGAGATTAGAGGGAGATTTGTCTCAAAGGGTTTCTAGCCAAGAAATCTGAATTTCCTAGTTGCAGGTGGCAGTATTGGCTAGCAGAACTGTGCATTCCAGGAGGGAGTGCAAGTAGTAAAGCAAAAACTGAGCAAAAGAACAGGGAGCTTCCAGACGAGATTCGAGATGGCCACAACTGGGCTCAATGACCAAGAGAGATTGGAGGGAGCCTCCAACTATGTCATCTGGAAGGCTAGGATGTCTTTCCTTCGAGATGAGCATGGTCTAAAGACCTATGCAAAAAATGTGGTAGCAGCTCCCCAGGACATAGATCAGCAGAAGGAGTACAAGAAAGAAATGGCAAAGGCAGAGAGGATAATTTTGGATGGTTTCCAAGATCATCAAATCTCACATGTGGAAGATAAAGGGATGACCAAGGAGACGTGGGATGCGCTGTTTGAGCTATTTTAGAGTTCTTTCGAGTAGCAGAAGATGTACTTCCAAGAGACGTTGAGGAACACCAGGATGCCAAAGGGCGAGAGCATAGATGTGTTTCTCACTCGGATTCAGGAAGTCTAAGATCAGCTTGTAGCTATTGGGACATCGTCTTAACCCATAGAGCTTGTACAATTGGCACTAAATAATGTCTCGAAGGATTGGCAGGTATTTGTCCAAAGTATCTTCGGTAGAGATACCTTGCCAAGGTGGGAGACGATGTGGTCTAATTTGCAACAAGAGGAATTGAGGCGGGCTATGATACAAAGTACCATCAGCGACAACAACAACAAGGGGCAGAAGAGTGAGGAGGAGAATGTGGCCCTAGCATCTATGGGTCCCAGTCGAGGGCAGGGGGAGCCAAAGAAGAAGAAGCACTTGTCTAAGTTCAAGTGCTTTAGGTGTGGCTAATTTGGCCACTACAGTACCCAGTGTCCTCTCAGAAAGAAGGACAAACAAGAGAAGCAGGACCAGGCGGAAAAACATGCTAAGATAGATAGGTTGTCCTCCAGGTTGGAGGGAGATTTTGCGATGATGGCAGCCATACCTCTAGGAGAGAGGTGGGGCAATTTGGAGCTGTAGCCCTAGAGACCACAAATATTAGGCAGGGTCCATTGAGGTGTCCACCTCTTGGATCATTAATTGGTTATGGGGGTCCACAGTATTCAGTAGTAGGATGGATCATTGTTAGAGGTGTAGTCAGATTCCACAGAGACATTTGTAGATTAGTAGCAGTTAGGTGCTGGGGAGCGTAGTGCAGAGTTTGCTGCAGCATAAATTCTTCAACGACAATGCAAAGGCTAGTAGAAGTCAAGGCTCGGGAGACAGATGCAACACAATTGATTTAGTATGTTGGATGCTTCCCAGTTGCAATTGCAGAAGCAACATAAGAGAGGGAGTTGCAGTGCAGATGCAGAGTTGGCAGCAGTATAGCAGTGTCAGCAACAACACAAATGCAACATCAGAGTTGCACAGTGGTTGGTGGGCAGTTACCAGACATTAGCAGCTTGATAGAGGGTGGTACAGAAACAAGGTGTTGTAGTAGCGATAATGCAGCACTAGAACACCTTCCTCGCTAAGAGGGAGTCCTAGTTTTTGTAGCATCAAAGGTGTTCTAGTCTCAAAACTTGGTGGAGAGGCTAAAACAAATGATATCTCCATAACCCAGAAATCATTTATAGAAATTCCACCTAGAAGTGTCTCAATTAGATTATTATCCGGTTTTTAAATATTTCCTAAGTTTAAACTTAGGGAATATGGTTAATTAATCAATATTAATTGAGATAAGGTGATAATTCTCTAGAAACTCACACGAATCGACAAAGAATTAATATGGGCCCTTGATTAAGTTCTAGTCTTGGCCGTTGGTGCTCCAATAGAGGATTATAAGAAGAAGTCGATGGATAGATGGAGAAAACACTTGTGAGAACCACAGAAAGTTCGATTTCGTTAGAAGGTTCGATTTTCAGAGAGTCAACAGTGCTGGAAGAATTCGAGCTTTAGTAGGGAAGCAAAGACAGTGAGGGGCAGGGACAGTGAGGCTAGAGGAAGATTTCTAGATCTAGTGAGTGCATTTGTAGAGAGGCCGAAGTTTCTACAGGAGGCTGTGAGAGGCAGTACAAAAGCCTCAAAGGGTAATTCGGTTTGCTGAGGAAGAAAGACGTTTTTAGTTCCAAAGGTAGGTTAGAGGTTCCAGATTGCCGAAGAAGCATTTTCCCAGCCAACATCAAGCATGACGGCTTGATTAGCAAACGATTCAGGAAGCACATGTGGCAAACAACTTTAGGTTGAGGCATAACTTGCGTAGGCCTAGTTGGACGACTTGCTTTTCAGAGGCAGTCTAATGCCGGAATTGCCTGGAGTGAGGGTAATTTCCCTCTAGTCATTTTTGCCAGTGTTTTCTCTGCAGGGTAGCCATTTTTCAGCATCTAGATTATTGTACTTAGAATTTCTCACTACTGCATAACAATAAAACCCTCAGCTGTTGCACCAATTTTCCCAAGTTGTGTTTTTCTGGGGACATTTGTCCAAAAATAACTGTCATATATTTAGGTGCATGTGCTAGATTTTCTTAGTTTCCAATGCTATTTTCTTCTGCCATTTATTTGTGAAGTTCATAGAGTGAATTATTTGTTAAATAAATTAACAATTAGGAAAATAATTTCCAGTTGTGGTGATAGATGAAATTTTCATAAAACCAAGAAGAGATTTGATGTTTTGACTCTTGGAGATGGTAGAGCACCCTTAGAGGAGCAAGGGGCTGCCAAGAGTGCCAAGAGCACCAAGAGAGGATTTTGGTTTGAGAGATATTAATTTTTGAAAGAATAACTTCGGCGGAAATCACATGTAGACAGACTTAGGACATGCCCTTATGGGCTAAATGTTGCCATAAGAGATTTGTATGAATAGTAGATGAGGATGATACTCATTCTTACATCCAAGTGCAACGAATCATATGGAGAACATCATCTGAAGTGCCACAGACCATTGGAGCTCAACAAATGAGGAAAATAAATTTGTTTTGGGTAATTTCCATGACTATTACGAGCCGAGTTTGGTAGGAGTGCTCGTCGAGTAGGAAAGGATCATTTCTGGGCATGTTTTGGCTTGAACTCTTCAAGGAACAGGGACTGAGATTTCTATTTGATTTTAGGTAGGGCCGAAGCCTTGTAGTGGCTTGTTTGGAGGTTGAAAGGTTTGTTTGAAGGCACAAAACAACCAAACAAGCAACTGTGGGAAGGACGAGTATGAAGGCAAATAAGCAAGGGTGTTGGGGAAGTTTCTAATGCTGTTTTGGAGGAGATTTGAGGTAGGATGGAGGGCTGTTGTAGTGCCCCAACTAGGGCCGAAAATATGTCAGACTAGTACATGTATAAAGCCAAGCAAGTGGTAGTTTCCAAGGTGTGTTGTTGATGTTTTCAAGTTGATGGTTTGCTAGTGGATGAGGTGTCCTAGTTTTGGACAGATTTGTTGGACATCTTGTGACTGTTAGGAGGGCATGAAGTAGGTGTTCAAAAGTGTTGTAAGTGCAAACCTTGAAGGACTATAGGTCTACTAGGAAAGGCAGGGATTTGGAGGTCAAGAATCGACTCTTTGAAGGACAAAAGAATGCAGCCAAGTGGACTAGTCATTGAACCCAAGTTTGTTGAAGAGAAGGCCATTTTGTAGTTATCTAGCAAAATGGTGTTCTAGTCTCGATAGTTGTCAAAGAGGCTAAGAAACACTAGGACCCCAAGACCCATAAAAGGTTTAAGGAAAATCCACGTAGAAATGCCTTAATTAAGTTAATCAGTAATTAAATTTTTCCTAAGTCTAACTTAGGAAAAATGATGAATTAACAGGAATTAATTGAGGAAGGTGAGATTTCTCTAGAAACTCACAAAGATTGACTAGGAAATAATCTCAGCCATTGATTAATATTTAATCTTAGCCATTGGAGTCCCAACTGGAGATTATAAGAAGAGGACGATGGGTAGACGGAGAATAAACCACTTGCAGATACTCAATGATTTGGATAGTTCGATTTTCTAATGCAGGTGATTCAGTAGGAGATTGAGTAGCAAGTGTCAGAGGGGCAACAGAGGGATTATCTGGAGGAGTTTCCAGTTTCGGAGGAATCAGGAGAGGAAGCCAAATTTTTTCTCGAGGAGGTCGTGCAGGGGTTTGCACAGAGCCTCAAAGAGTGCATTCAATTTAGTTAGAGCAGTGGCAATTTTAGGTGCTAATGTCTGGGAAAATTTCTAGAGGCCCAAGCCAGAGGCATTAAGACTAGCAACAACTAGTCAGTAGCTGATTTGATGCAGTTCCGAGCTAGCGAGATTCAGGCCTGCGCAGAGGTGACGCAGAGGCAGAAGGAAAGCTAGTTCGTGTGGCTAAATTGAGCTGAGATTATTCATGGAGGAGGGTAAATTCCGTTAGATACTTTTGCCAATATTTCTCTCAAATAGAAATGCCAGATTGACATCATTTTATTGTACTCTAAATTTCTATTTGTTGGATAATGTTATAAACCTTCACTGCTGCATTGGTTTTCCTGCATTGGGTTTTTCTGGGGACTCTTGTCCAAAAATAATGATGTCATTTTTATCTGTGCACTAGCATTTCTGATCTCATATTTTTTCCTTCCATAGTATTTTATTTGGTGAGGAAATTGCATTGTGAATATTTCATTATTTTGCCGTAAACAAAATAACCTGCATAATTAATTTATTAGTTAGAAGAAATATTTCCGGTTGTTGCATTCCAAGGAATTTTCACATGGTGTGTGAGTGTATTTGTAAAACAAGAAGCTTAGAGGTGGAAGAGAGAAAATTTCAATGTTCAGAGGGAGTAGGAGGCCGAAATTTTCAGAGGCCGCTCAAGGGCAGGAACCAGAGTGTAGGAACACAAGAGTGCACGAATGCAAGTATAGATAGAGCGAGTGCAGGCTTAGTATTTTCACATAGTAGATTTATTGTCTGGGCACAGAGGGTTTTGCAGTAGTTTGCTAGAGCATAATTTGTGCTAAGTGGAAGAGAAAGTGCACACAGAGGGGAATTTCTCTCAGAGGGTTTGTAGTTTAGAAATCTAATATTTCTAGTTGCAACAGGCAGATTTTCTCACTCAAGGAAGGAGTGTGAATAACAGGAGCTAGCAGTCGAGTAGGAAGGAGGAGATTCCTGCTTATTTTCCCAATTTTTGAGTTTCGTAGATTTTGCAGCTTGACGCCGATGGCCGTACGAGATTACCAGAGGAGGCCGTGCGAGTTATTCAAAATGTAGATCTGGACATCAGATCAACTTCCAATTGCCAGAGATAGGTTTCGAAGGAAGTGCAAATTGTCTAGTGCGAGTTGTAAAGTGAAGAAAGGTTTCAATAAGAGACAAGGCTCGAAGGGAGGTAGTGGGGCACCAGATCTAGGTGGAATATGAGACTCTAGTGTTCCAGATGGGTAGGGTCCAACGCAGCTGCAACAAGGAAATCAGTCAGATCAGTGCCAGATTGTTGCAGTAGGACTATCTCTTTTACTACAAGGGCCCACAATATATAGTAGCAGATTCAGTGTCAGCAGACGTTATCAATTATTTAAATGACATTTGCAAATCTTGTTGTAGTCAGTACACATGAGACAATTGCAGAGATAGATGCAGTGACACAGGTTGTATGAATTGTCAAGTTGCAATTTGCAGGTGCAGTTCCAGCTAGAAAATTCCCAACGTCGAGCTTTACAGTCCAGTTCAAGTGTAGGAGGATAGTGCGAGTTGCCAAGAGAGAGCAGATAGATTTCATATAGGGAGATCGAGACTCAAAGGGAGCGTAGCTTTAGAGGGAGCAACCCTATGGTTGCTAGTACTTCAGGATTTGGGGAGATTAGGCTCATTATTGCAGTAGTTGCAGTAGCAGAGCCGTAGCAACAACAGTACGAGTAGATGAAAGTTTTCCATGTTTGCAGCTTTACCTCTAGGAGTGAGGTGGGGCAATATGGGGCTATAGTCCCATAGTTGCACAAATTTGGGCAGGGTCCATTGAGGTGTCTTCGTCACGGATCTCTACCTTGCTACAGGGGCCCACAATATCCAGTAGCAGGATGGATCAGTGTCAGTTGATGCAGTCAATTCTAAAGTGATAGTCGCAAACTAGTAGCAGTCAGGTGTTGAGGAGTAGAGCAGGGTTGACAGCAGAGCAAGAGGCCCAGTAGTAGAGTCAACAACAATGCAGATTCCCAATAGACAATGCATTGGCTAGTAGCAGTCAGATGCTTAGGAGACAGATGTAGCACAAAGACAATTGATTTAGTACTTTGGATGCTTCTCAGTTGTAGTCGTTGCAGTAGCAACAACAACAATTCAGAGGGACTTGTAGTGCACACGCAAAGTTGGTAGCAACATGGTAGTGTCAGCAACAACACAAATGCAGCATTAGAGTTGCGCAGTGGCAATCAATCACAATGCTTAGACATCAACAGTGTATGCAAGATGATGCAAAGATAGGGTGTTGGAGCAATTTAGTACTAGAACACCTTCCTCGCTAAGAGGGAGTGTTAGTTTCTGTAGAATCAAATGGTGTTCTAGTCTCAACAACTTTCAGAGAGCCTAAGAAATACTAGGACTCCAAGATCGATAAAAGGTTTCAGGAATATCCACCTAGAAATGCCTTAATTAAGTTAATTAATTAGTAATTAAATGTTGATTTGGGTTAGCATCGGTGTGCTCTAGCCACGAAAATTGATGGAAAGACTAAAGCACATGAGATCTCCAATACCCAGAAATGGTTTGGGCAAATTCTAAATAGTTTGGGAGATATTAAAATAATTAATATTTTTAATGGAGTCCCTAAGTCTAAACTTAGGGAAAATAAAATATTAATGTGTATTCATATAAAATTGTGTTAGAATGGTCCAAGAGTTATGGATCAAATCAGAATTAATCTTAGCCGTTGATTAGGGACTTAATCTCGGCCCCTTAATTGTCAACGAGAAAAGTATAAGAGGAGGCTTGAGGGTCACTTGGAGAACACACCAAGTTGATCAAGATTTCAATTTTCTGGGGTAGGGTTCGCTGAGGAAGTCGAAAGAGTGATCAGAGTTGTAGCTAAGGGCAAGTGAATACAGAAGCAAAAAGGCAGAGATAGTACCGGGAGGATCAACGCAGAAGTTGGGAGAGAATGGATGCAAAGGCAGCCAAGGTTCACGCAGAGGCAGCCAGGAGCTGTGCAATGCCTCAGAGAGCCAGCGTGGGTGACGTAGAGGCTCTTAAGGGCTGACGCAGTGCCTCCAAAGGCTGGCGTAGGGCGAGCTAGGGTGATGCTGGGCCAGAAAGTGTTGACGCAGTCCCTAGAGGCTGACGTTGGGGTTTTCATGGGGTAGATTGGAGCAGGGAGCTGTCGGAGTGTTTAGCCAGGGTTTCTGCCGGAACATCTGTCTCCTACTGAGAGGTACTACTGTTGAGATTATTCTCTGTTGGGTGCGTTGGTTTTGGCACCCCGATTGTATTCTGAAACTGCTTAATAATTAAAACCCTCGGATAGTTGCACCGATTTTCCCACATTGGGATTTTCCGAGGACATTGGTCCAAAAATAACAATGTCACTTGTGTGCTTGTTTTGTTTCCTTCAGTTGATGATCTGTAATGTGTTGAGCATGTACCTATATTTATTTTCAGTATTTACATGGTAAATAAATTGTTAATTAATAAGAACAAGTTGGCAGAAATAAATTAGAAAAGTACATGAAGGGTTTCTAACAGTTAGACTGAGAAATTCCAACATGGTATCAGAGCGTGGTTGCAGATCACAGGAGAACTGAGGACATCGGTCGAGCAGAGCAGCAACAGCAGAAAACAACTGTCTCAAGTGACAAAAGTTGTTTGTAGGAAAGAAGCAGCAAGGAAGGGGTGATGCAGTGCTTGCATCATCAAGTTTGAGCCAGGAAGAGGATCAGCATAGTGGCAAAGGGAAGCAGACTTGATCTGCACATTGCCCAGTCATCTTTCTAAGTTAAGAAGGATTGACGCCCGTGGTCAGGAGGTGCGAATTTTACTTGTTCAGGGATTGCGCATAACCTAGAAGCTCTAATCTTCAGTTTGCTGGAGCTTAGGAGGCTATGGGTAAGTTGCAGAATGAAGCTGGTGGGGTATTGTAGTCAGAACAATACCTAACCGAGCAAGACTAGGGAGGAGGGAGTTGCTACTGAGGATTTTTAGTCAAGAAATCCGGATGAGTGGTGCAATTGCACTAAGGATCGGAGTGGGGGCATCTCGATATTGGGAGAGGGGTTTCTAGGAGGGAAATCGAGGCTCAGAGGGAGTCACACGGAGAACTTCCAGAAGGGAAGTAGAGGAGTAGCAAGATGGTAGTGAACGGGGTAAGAAACTAGGACAAACTGGACGAAGCCTCAAACTTCGAGTCTGAAAGACCAAAATCTTATCAGTTCTATATAGGAACTGTTTCAAACACTTTGCCTTGATGACAATAGCGGTCCCAGTTGACCTGGCTAATAACGATAAGTACGAGGATGCAATGGCGAGGGCCAAGAGCATCATTCTTGACGGGGTCAAGGACAATGTAGTACCACACATTACCGAGAAGAATACAACAAATGAGATGTGGGAGGCCCTAAAGAAGTTGTATCAGCATACTTCTGTGCAAAGAAAGATGCTACTAGAAAATCAGCTGCGGTCGTACCAGATGTAGAAGGGAGAACAAATCGACACCTTCCTCGGTTGATTGAAGGAGATCTGAGATCAGCTGAATTCCATAGGGGCCACGCCTGATCAAAAATTGATGGTGAGAACAACCCTGAACACAGTCTCTAAATAGTGGGAGGTGTTTGTCCAGAGCATACTAGGTAGGGTGGCCCTTCCAGGTTGGGAGGAAATGTGGGCGGCTCTTCGCCAAGAAGAGATCAAAAGGCTAAGCAAGGCGGGAAGCAGCAGCAAGGGGATTAGAATCAAGAAGGAGGCAGAGAAGGATGCTGCCCTATCATCTGACGGAAAGTAGGAGAAATGGAAGAAGAAGGACCTCTCTAGGGTCAAATGCTTCCACTGTGGGGAACCAGGTCACTATGCGAGTCAGTGTCCAAGGAAGAACAACAAAGGAGAGGCTTCCGAGACCAAGGCTGCGCTAGCAACAACAGAGAAGGAAGTGGAGACAGAGTATGACTGTGCCATGAGTGCTCACACGCCACTTGAGCGGAAGTGGGGAGACATCGAGCTATAGTCAGATATACTACAAGCGATGAGGGGTAGGATCCTTGAGGTACCCAACCTCTTAGATTTTACCTGGCTATGGGAGCCTCAAAGAGTAGCAGCGTTGACAGATGTCGGTAGAGATGGATGCGGATGGAGCGACAGAGGGAGCTACATTGTAGTAGTCCCAGGACAACGTGAGGCAGCAGTGCGAGATGCATAGAGTTAATGCAGCAGCGCAGAGGTCAGAAAGGGAACACTTGTCAGTGACAGAGGGAGCTTCAGCATCAAGGGTGTCTCTAGCCTGACAGAGATGTCAGAGTTGGGAGATCAGTTACTTACTTCTCAATAACTGAGTTGCAGTGTAGCAATTAGCAGTGGCAGTGCTCTGGACAGCATGATGAGACGGGTCGCCGTACAGATGCAGTAGTGGCAGTGGCAGGGCCATGGGTAGTAGTACATGATGCAGCAGTGCAGAGGATGTTGGGTAGCAAGCCTAACATCAGCATAGGGATCGATGCCGGATGATCAAGGTGATGCTCAGTGAGGAGTATTACTAGAGCATAGTCCTCGCTAAGAGGGAGTGTTAATTTGGGGTAGCATCGGATGTGCTCTAGCTACGAAAATTGGTGGAGAGGCTGAAGCTCATGAGATCTCCAATGCCTAAAAATGGTTCGGGGAGATTCTAAATAGTTTGGGAGATATTAAAATAATTAATATTTTTAATGGAGTCCCTAAGTCTAAACTTAGGGAAAATAAAATATTAATGTGTATTAATATAAAATTGTGTTAGAATGGTCCAAAAGTCATGACCAAGCCAGGATTAATCTTAGTTGTTGATTAGGGACTTAATCTCGGTCATTGAATTGTTAACGAGAAAGGTATAAGAAGGGCTTGAGGGTCACTTAGAGAACACACAAAGTTGATCAAGATTTCTATTTTCTAGGGCAGCGTTTGCTGAGGAAGTCAAAAGAGTGATCAGAGTTGCAACTGAGAGGCAATGTGAATACAAAAGCAGAGAGGCAGAGATAGTACCGGGAGGGTCAACGCAAACGCCGGGAGAGAAGGGACACAGAGCCAACTAGAGGTTCACGCAAAGCCAGCCAGGGCTCACGTAGTGGCAACCAAGCGCTGCGTAGTGCCTTAGAGAGCCAACGTGAGTGATGCAAAGGCTCTAAGGGCTGACGCAGTGCCTCCAAAGGCTGACGCATGGCGAGCTAGGGTGACGCTGGGCCTGAAAGGGCTGACGCAGTGCCTAGAGTCTGACAATGGGGTTTTCATGGGGCAGATTGGAGCAGGGAGCTGCGAGTGTTTAGGCGGGGTTTCAACTGGAACATTTGTCTCCGACTGAGAAGTACTACTGCCGAGATTATTCTTTGTTGGGTGAGCTGGTTTTGGCACCCAGATTGTATTCTGAAACTGCTTAATAATTAAAACCCTCAGATAGCTGCACCAGTTTTCCCACATTGGGTTTTTCTGGGGATATTGGTTGAAAAACAATGGTGTCACTTGTGTGCTTGTTTTTTTTCCTTTAGTTGATGATCTGTAATGTGTTGAGCATGTACCTGTATTTATTTTCAGTATTTACATGGTAAATAACTTGTTAATTAATAAGAACAAGTAGGCAAAAATAAATAAAAAAAGTACATGAAGGGTTTATAACAATTAGACTTAGAAATTCCAATATTAAAATTTTCCTAAGCCTTAACTTAGGAAAAATGATTAATTAGCAAGAATTAATTGAGGATGGTGAGATTTCTCTACAAACTCACATAGGTCGAGTAGGAAAAAATCTCAGCCATTGATTAGGATTTAATCTTGGTCGTTGGAGTCCCAACTAGAGACTATAAGAAGAGGTTGATGGGTAAATGGAGAATACACCAGTTGCAAATACTCAGTGATCTGGACAATTCAATTTTCTAGTGCATATGATTCAACAGGAGATGGAGTAGTAGGTGTTAGAGGGGCAGCATAGAGATTATCTAGAGGAGCTTCTAGTTCCGGAGGAGTTGGGAGAGGAGGTTGAAATTTTTCTCCAGTAGGCTACACAAGGATTTGTACGGAGCCTCAAATAGGGCATTCAATTTAGTTGGAGTAGTGGCAGTATCAGGTGCTAGTGGCTAGGAAAATTTCTAAAGGGCCAAGCCAGAGGCTTCCAGACTAGTAGTAGTCAATCAATAGTTGATTCGAGGTAGTTTCGATCTAGCGAGATTCATGCTTGCACAAAGGTGACGTAGAGGCTTGTGTCGAGGCAAAATGAAAGACGATTCGAGTGGCTAGATTGAGCCGAGATTGCTCGTGGAGGAGGGTAAATTTCCTCAGATATTTTTGCCAGTGTTTCTCTCAAATAGAAATGTCAGATTGGTGTCATTTGCTTGGATTTAGAATTTCTACTGCTACATAATAATATAAGCCCTCATTGTTGCATTGGTTTTCCCGCAATGGGTTTTCCTGGGGACTTTTGTCCAAAAATAATGGTGTTATTTTTATGTGTGTGCTAGCATTTCTCAACTCTTATTTTTTTCTTCCGTAGTATTTTATTTGGTGAAGAAATTGCAGTGTGAATATTTTGTTATTTTGTCGTAAACAAAATAAACTGCATAATTAATTTATTAGTTAGAAGCTAAGTAACTTGACACGGGGATTCAGGATTCGTCGAATATGGAGATTCGAGTGTCAGATTCAGACATGTTGACCCCCCGGAACAAGACACGTTCGGATACTTTATATATATATATATTAAAAATTAGATATTTCTTTCACAAATTCTCATTAATGATACAAATTTATTGATTGCAAACATAGATCTTCATCTACATGTAAGTTTTGTTGTTTACAAAGTAAGTTAGTAACATTATAGCATGCATAGTACATACAAAATTCAAATATATGTCACATATATGATAAATCAATGAATAATAAATTCTAAATTCATAAATGATAAATCATAATACATATTCAATTCATGAATGATCCAATAGGAGAAAAACAAGATAGTAAGAGAAAGACATTGACAACGATAGTTTTCTCATTAAGTCATCAAAATCAAAATGTGTTACATAGGTAGTGCAATGCCAATGGAAAATAGAAATAGAAAATACAAAACAACTACAAGTATACAAACGTCAAGGCAATAGGTAGCCTATGACTCATGAGTCATCAATCCTCATAGTCATCATCAGAATCAACATCATTGTCCTTATCATCATGGTCACCACTACTCTCTTGTACATCCTCCTCCTCCCCTGTATCCATTGTCATCTCTGCATCTGCTGGTGTGGAAGATGACCCCTCTACAATGTCACCATTATCAAATCTAACAGGTTCTAGCACTAGACCGTTGAGATCCATGGTGGCCAATGACAACTCAACACTATTGTCCATACCAATATCATCAAGAAAGACATCCCACATCTTTGTCTTTCCCTTCAACCACTCTTCCCTCTACCTGTAAATAAGACGAAGGTTGGTGTGCACATACACCATTGTCTCTGCCATGGATTGCTCAAGCCTGCTCTTCTTAACACTACAAATTCTCATAAGTGCTCCAATTCCTCTCGCAACAAGAGGATGAAGTCACTTGAGAGAGGAGCCTCATGGCTAATTGTTGTAGAGGAGGGCTTGTTGCCCCATGATTTTCCCACCAAGAATAGGGCTTCGTAGCCCCCCTGTCTCTAATCACATCATATTTTGCAAATTGACCAATGCTAGTGGAAAACTCTGCAAAGGCATCCTCCACCTCATCAAGCAATGCTTTATCTTGAAAAACCGGCCTGAATGCATCTTTCCTCCCCTGTGACATTTCACCATCCATGTGAGGAGGGAATTTGCAGGAAGGTCCACCATTCAGCCACTCGTGGCTGTAGTATTTTGGGTTCAATGAGTGAGCCAAGCAATGTAAAGGTGTGCAATTTTTGTCCCATATGTTGACAAGAATATCCTGTATAGTACCACAGAAGGCATCTGGTGATGCCTCATACTCGGGGCACTCACTCTGTAGAATAATGCTCCAAATAGACTCAATCTCATAAACCTCTCCTAGGATGGGTTTGTCTGTATCTACAAATCGAAGCAAAGAAATGATAGGGTCCATGATTTGAATAATTAGATCTACCCTCTCCCACCAAGCATCATCTAGCACTGTGTCCTTCACTCTTTTAGAGGCTACTTGATCTGTCTTTCTCCAAAAAGTCCAAAACTCTGAAATAACCATGGCCCCAAGAGCGGTCTTGACCTCCCTCAACCTCTTTGACATGATGAATGAAGAGGCAAACCATGTATCCACAATCTTCAACAATGATATACTGTTGTACTCCTTGTAGATAGTGAGGGCATTTGTATGATTTTGTACAAAGTTATGGATATGTTGTGCATCCTCAATAATGTTATTAATCCAAAGCACATCAGAAGCAATGGATTTCAGTGGTAAGTTCAATGAATGGACAATGCAAAGTGTCCAAAACACTCGTGGATATTGAGCTTTCACAATCATGCCAACAACCTTGCAAACAGGTGCATTATCTGTAGTGATTTGCACACAAAAATCAACTACTACATCTTCAATAACTTTAATAAACAACTCACCCATATATTGTGCATCCTTGTATTCTCCAAGTGTATCCACTGCTTTCAAGAAAACTAGACCATTCAAGGAAGAGACCATGAAGTTGATGAGTGGGTTCGTGTTGGATTTGTCCATCCATCAAAAACAATGTTAACCCCAGATGTTGGCCATGATGCTTTAATAGGTTCAAGCATTTTTTGCACCTCTTTTTTTCCATTCGTCAACAATGTGGTTCTAAGCTTCTCTGAACTAGGGGACACATACCATGATGGAGACCTCTGAGTTAGATCTCAACACATCTCAATAAATAGAGGTGAGCATGCAACATTAAAGGATATGAAGTTTTGATAGAAAAAAAGGCAATGGCGAGATAAAGCTCTTCACGTTTCTCTTTTTGAAAAATCTTGTCCATTGGACCAAGTGAAATTGCCTTTCTTTTTGCTGCTTGTCCCCCATCAGAACTCTCATATGGAAATTTGTTGGTGCCTTTCCCAAAAAATGGAAGGGGGTCATCATTCTTCGTCTTTTTTATTTTGCAGCCACATTTTCCATACCAACAATGAATTTTTTCCATTTCTTTCCTCTTTTGTAAAGGAACTTGTGTACATGCTCCAAGTCCACAACCTGGTAAAGCCAACAAATGGCGTTTTACATGAAAATATGTGCTTGTGAAAGTATTATGGCAAAAGTTGCATCTTAAATTCACATTGCCTCCTCCCTTCCCCTTGTTGCTTGGCCCATCCTCTCTTGTGACATATTTCCACAAGGGATATTTCTCAATGTTACCTTTAGGAGGAAGTCTTCCTTCAACATTACTTGCAACAGACTCTGATGAAATTGGGGGATGAGGAGCATCTCCAATGGGGACATTCTTCCCCTTCATTTGCCCCCTACCTGTTGCCCTTGATTGAGCCATGAATACTGTAAAAAAAGAAAAGAAAACATCCACAAAAGAAATGCATATACAAAAGCTGTAATACAAATGCAAACAAATGGAGAGAAAATGCACTTACCTGTTGCTTGAATCTCCTTGAAAATGCTCCAAACCCTTGGCTCCTTGCCTCAAACTCCTAATAGCAAACCCACAACTCACCTCTTGCAAAAGGAATGACACAAAATGATACAAAACAGAAGCATTTTCGCCCTTTTATTGTCGCCCGGGTCCCGGTTTGCTGGATTCGTGTCCGAATTTCGTGACATATTGTGTTCGAAGAAGACACGATCCGGATTCGATCATGTCCCATTTGGACATGACATATCACGAAATCCAGACACGAATTAGGTCGAATCGAATCTGATTCACTGGATTCAGACACATGGCCCTCAAACAACAAATTCAGTTTCAGAGGTTATAAGAAATATTTCTAGTTGCTGCATTCCAAGGAATTTTCACAGTGTTTAGTGACCTAGAGGAGCATGATTCATTAATAGAGGCATATTGGTGTTGTTGCTGATTGGGAGTAGAAGGACCAGTAGTTTAGGGTATGATCAAGTGGAGTTGTGAAGTGCACTACTTCAGCGAGTAGGTCAGTTGGTATCTTGTTCAGGGTAGTTTGGTTGTCATAGTTGTTGACACGAAACCGTAGTTGTATTTCTTGTATTAGTGCTTGTATGAGGGCCATGATCCATGGTACAGGAACTCTAGACAGTTGTATTACAATTTGTTAATATAACGAAGTTGGGTTATTGAAAAATTGTAAAAAGTTGTATATTTGTGCACGTGTTGATTTATTGATTTGTTTATTCCACTGTGCAAAGTAGTTTGGTGTGGCATTTGAGTTGGTTACATAAAAAATTGTAAGACTCTAACCTAGATTCTCTAGTGTTGTGGAAAAACAACAAGGAAGGGAGGACTTTAATGTCCCTCTTCGAGAACAAAAGAAGGGAGTAAATTAATTTAATTATTTAATGTCATCTTAAAGGTGATAGTGAATAATCAAATTAAAAAAGGGGATATTAAGTGACTTTTGAATTAATTAAGAAATAAAAGTTGTAAAGTCACTTTATTATTAAGGTGACCCATGGTATTTCAACAATCCTTGGCATATGACCCAATCTATTTGGAAGGGGAAAATTATAAAAATAAAAGGAGATTTCATTGAGGGCATGATTGTATATTTGATAAATTGTTATTTAAGCTCTCATAACTTATTGTGTGAGGGGAAACCCTTGTAGGGTTCCCAGTTTTAGTGTTGAGATATATACCCTAGTTGGTGGTAGTCTGTTTCGATGGTTGTAAAGCCACTGTAGTTGATCATTTACTTTTGTAGAAGGCACTGAAATCCCTGAGAAACAACGCAGTGATTTATAGCTGGGTGAGGCCAAATTTATTCTGAGAGGTCGAATTGCATATTTGCCGAGAACAAATTTGTGGGCCATGTTGTCAAGAATATCAAGTGCAAGCAGTGGAGAAGTCAGTTCTCTTGAGAAATCATGTTATCTGCATATTAGCGTATATTTCTCCTTTTATAATTGGTTGTGAAAGTTGTTGGCTTCTTATTAAACTTTATTATGTTCTTTTCGTCAAACAATTACCAAAACATAACCAAGAATATCACCAAAAGATAATGAACACAAGATATAAGCTCCAAGCTAGAGCAAAAAGCCCCGCAAGGGGGAAAACCCAGAAAAATTTTCTTCTTATAGAATCATATCAAAGTGAGATATCCAAGACCCATGACTATGACAAGTTTCCAACTCTCAATGTTGTTTTTCTATGGTATTGGAATCTAGGTTAGGGTCTTAGAATCACTAACACTACTAATCCACATATCACAACAAACTACTTTGCACAGTAGAACAAAATACAACAGTAAATCTTCTAGTGCATGAAATATAGACAACGCTTCACAATTTTGAACACCCAACTTCGTTATATTAACAAACTTTAGTATTACTGTCTAGTGCTCTCATACCAGGGATAATGGCCCTCATACATCCACTGATACAAGAATACAAACTAGGGCTTTGTTGTCAACAACTATGACAACCAAATTGGCCTAAACAAGATACATTGTTGGTGTAAATGATGTAGTGCACAATCAAAACTCTTGTCGTACGCTAAACACAATTGATGGTTCGTCTACTCCCAATTTGCAACTCTGCCTCTATCAAAGGTTCTACTCCTTTAGGTCACTGAATATGACATACAGATCTACCCTCTAGCTAATCATTCGTCCATCAATGTAGCAACACTTAGGGTATTTTGTTGAGTTGTTCACAACTCCATTTGTGAACAACTCTCAATTGCTCGCTGCTGCTCCTTAGCTCTTTTGGGACTTCTTCTCTCTAATGCCTTCCTATGCTACTTCAATGAAGACAAGCTTTGGGCCGAAGGCCTGCCAAATACCTTTGCAAGTTGTCCTTCTCCAAGAATAAACTTGGGCTAACTCACTTAGTTGCCCTTTGTCCTTCAAGGTGTCAACATTAGAGCTTCCAACCTTCAGCCTCCTCACAGTTGTTAATGTCCTTTTTGGCAATTGATCTAGGGCTACTTTGAGGGCCTACTTGTTGCCCTCTAACAACCTTAAGATGCCCAAACACAAACCATCCAAATTGATCCCAAGCTTGGATCCAACACTTAGCAACAATAGAAAAATAACATACCTTATAAACTCTTGTGCTTATCTCTGAAGTTCAGCTCACTAGGTAGGGCACACCTGTAGCCCACATTAGTCCTCCGACTGTGGTCTAATCACCTTCAAAAGTATGCAGTCTCCTTCCCTTTAGAAGTCTCTGCAATCCTTTGCCTTAGAAGACTGCGACAACCACTTGTTTAGGCCTTTGGCCCTCCCAAACAACAGTACAGGGGCTCAACCCTCTCTCCTCAGGTCACTGTGCTTCTCGGCTTGTACGAGCGAAAAAAATCCCCCACAAACAATGCACATAATCCTCCCTTCTCCTCGGCCTGATCCCCTACCTAACTCGGCTTTGACTGTCATGAGGAATAAGCCCTAAAACAAATCCTTTTCTCTCCTTCGCTAAGCTCCAAGGACCTGTGGCCAAAACAAAGATATGCTTCCTATCCGAGTTGCTCTTGTGTTACTTGGATGTGCTTTTCTAGCCTCGACATCACCCTTTATTTATATGCTTCTCTTTGGGCTCCAATGAACTGTCCTTAAGGGCTTATTCTATCCCAACCTACTTGACTTTTCTTGTGCAAGCCCAACTAACAGACAAATTAATTAATATCTCACAAAATAGACCTCCTTATTTGGTGTTCTTTGCATCCCCTAGCTCCATTTTGGGTCCTCTACAATCTCCAAGGGTTAGGTCATCAAAACTTCTTATGGTTTCACTCCCACAAGCATGGGTGCAAAGCCCACACCTTGGGTTCTAAGGCCACAAAGCACTTTTGTGGTGCCCATTCTTCCAACACCCCGAACCTTAGGGCTTGGAGTACCTGCCAAGCTACAAATCTCAACATTCTCTCTTAGTGAGGGAGGTACTTTCAAGACTAGGAAGTAACTCGTCATTGCTGGCAACACTAGCCCAAATCTTGGCACCGATAACTTTAGCAAACTTTGAAGCATGGACTGCGCCCTTCTTAGAAGTGTCACTGCCACCGGAAGCCTCCTGATTCTTCTTCTCCTGAAATGATTTTAGGCCATTCCATGATTCCTTCTTGCTAGTTGTAGAAGCACCCTTGCTCCCCACTGACCACACTCTTCTTCTTGGGCTACACATTCTCCCTCTGAACCTACAAACCTCTGTCAGAACTCAACAACTTTTGAACCTCTGGGACTTGGACCTTTTCTTCCTTCTTCTTCTCATTATCTATAGTATTTCCTGTCATCCATGCACTCTAACTCCAATCACAACAACAACGGAGCTAGAGCCTCAAGGTCTAAGTCTCACCTCTCCACCTTGGAACAACTGGATTGAGTCAATCTTGAATGGCATGACCATTGATCCTTTGATCTCTTTCTGATTCTTGACGCCTCACACCATGTGCAACTTTGAGTCCCACTTAGCTAGAGTCTTGAATACAACTTACGAACCTGTCATATGCTTCGACACACCACTGTCCATGTACCATGCAACGTCGTCGATGTTACCCTGAGAGAAATGAGAAATCAAAGCAAAGTCGTCACTCTCTAATCTCATGGAGAGTTCATTAATCTCGGTAGAAATGTTGACACCTTCAACTTGCTTCCCCTTATTTTTCTCATCATCTCCTTGCTTCTTCCTCTGACACTTTGTCAAATAATGATTAAACTCACCGCAGTTGAAACACTTAATCTTTCTCAAGTCCTTCTTTTGCTTTCCCTTCATTATCGCTACAAGTGCCACATCATCATCAAAAGTCTTCTTCGGATGAAGATCCTCGTCTCACAAGTCTTCCTTAATGAAGTCATCCCACAACCTATTCCAGTCTAGTAGCTTCTCTCTGGCAATGATCCCTTTGATGAACGACTTCCATTCTGGAGTGAACCCCGTCAAAGCGATCCTTAGCATCTTAGAATTTGTAATAAGCACACCGATGGCATCAAACTCATCTCGAACCTCAGACAATCTCGTTAGATATGAATTCACCCCTTCACCCTTTGTCATCTAGGTGGCCTTCAACTTATCTTGTAATACCAACTACTGGTTCTTGTTCTTATTCTGGAGAAAACCTTGAAGAGCTTTCCTCATCTCATGGGAACTGTTCTTCTCGGACAAATGAGGTATTAGAGGATCCTTGACACCATCTAAGATGATGAACTTGGCCCTCATATCCATCTCTTCATACACTTCCAACTACTTAGGGTCAGTCGGTTTCTTCATCTCTTTCTCGGTGAAGTCCCAAATCCTGTTCACCATCAGATCCAACTTGATCCTTTCCTTCCAAGGGCTATAGTTGGACAACCCTTCCAACCTGCCCACAAATCGCAGACCCACTGACTTCTTCGACATTGCCATTAGTCCTTCAACAACAATGTGACCAACTCCCTCTTAAGTTGGACTTCGTTGTGCACACTCTGATTCACTAGCTCTTTAAAATAGCTTTGATACCATGTTGTTTTTCCACGGTACTGGAATCTATGTTAGGTTCTTAGAATCACTAACACTACCAATCCAAATACCACAACAAACTATATTGTATAGCAGAAAAAATACATCAGTCAATCTACTAGTGCACAAAATATAATACAACTTTCAACTTCGCAACTTCGTTATATTAACAAACTGTAATACAACTATCTAGGGCTCTTGTACTAGGGATACTGGCCCTCATACATCCACTGATACAAGAATACAAACTAGGGCTTTGTTGTCAACAACTTGACAACCAAACTGCCTTAAACAAGATACACTGACGGTCTAGCTCATGCGGTGCACAATCACACTTGCTTATCGTACCCTGAACACAACTACTTGTCCATTTGCTCCCAGTCTGCAGCTCTGCCTCTTTTAATGGTCCTGGTCATTTAGGTCAGTGAACATGCCCTGTAGCTAATCATTCATCCATCAATGTATCAGCACTTATGGTCTTCTGTTGAGTTGTTCATGGTTCCATTTGTGAATGACGCTCAACTGCCCACTGCTGCTCCTCAA
Organism: Pinus taeda; assembly: GCA_000404065.3. Classification (NCBI taxonomy): domain Eukaryota; kingdom Viridiplantae; phylum Streptophyta; class Pinopsida; order Pinales; family Pinaceae; genus Pinus; species Pinus taeda. Next base: position 61,527 of record APFE031298923.1, on the reverse strand, counting down.
CCCCTTTGGGACTTTTTCCCTCTAATCCCTTCCTGGGCTGCTGAAGTGAAGACAAACTTTGGGCCAAAGGGCTGCCACCTATCACTGTAAGATGTCCTTCTCTCACGATGAACTTGGGCTGACTCACTTAGCTGTCCTTTGTCCTTCAAGGTGTCAACACTAGAGCCTCCAACCTTGACCCTCCTTACAGCTGTCAATGTCCTTGGCAACTGATCTAGGGCTACTTTGAGCACCTAATTGTTTCCCTCCAACAACCTTAATATGCCCAAGCACAAACCATTCAAATTGATCCCAACACCTAGCAACAATACAAGAATAACATACCTTGCAAACTCCTGCTCACTGGTTAGGGCACACCTGTAGCCCACATCAATCCTCTAACTGTGATGTAATCAGCTTCAAAAGTCTGTGGTCTCCTTCCCTTTACAGGCCTCTGCAATCCACTGCCTTAGAAGACTGCTACAACCACCTGTTTAGAACATTTCAACCCTCCCAAACAACACTACAGGGCCTCGGCCCTCACTCCTCGTGTCAATCTGCTTCTCTGCCTGTACAAGCAGAAAAATCCTCCACAAACAATGCACAGAATGCTCCCTTCTCCTCGGCCTGTTCTCCTACACAATTCAGCTTAGACTGTCATGAGGAATAACCCCTAAAACAGATCCTTTCCTCCTTCACTAAGCTTCAAGGTCTTGTGGCCAAAACAAAGATATTCTTCCTATCCAAGTTGCTCTTGTGCTGCTTGGATGTGTTCCTCTAGCCTCAACATCACCCTTTACTTATATGCTTCTCTTTGGGCTCCAATGAACTGTCCTTAAGGGCTTATTCTAACCCAGCCGAATTGACTTTTCTTGTGGAAGCCCAACTAACATACAAATAAATTAATATCTCACAAACTAGACCTCCTTATTTTGTGTTCTTTAGATCCCCTAGCTCCTTTTAGGGTCCACTACAATCTCCAAGGGTTAGGTCATCAACACTTCTTGTGGTTTCACACCCACAAGCTTGGGTGCAAAGCCCACACCTTGGGTTCTAAGCCCACAAAGCACTTTTGTGGTGCCCATTCCTCCAAAACCCCAAGCTCTAGGGCTTGGCGTACCCCCCAAGTTACAAATCTCAACACTCAAGATGCGAAGTCAAGCCCTCCCAAATAGCAACAAGTTCATATTAGCAAAACCAGCATCATGTACAGTAATAGAAACAACCTTTCAAAAAGAGATGTGTCGCAATAGAACTTCCATAAATCCAAGCTCAAGAGAACCCTTCTTTACATGTGCAAACTTCAGATTTTGGCATCCCTTGACTTCGATATCCTTCTATGCTTTATTTTAGAACAGATCATGCCAAAATTTTGTCCCCAAACGAATCCAACTTATCCTCTATTTATACTGTCCAGAGAGGTTTGAACAGATGTCTCTTCCTTGGGCAGGACCAACTTGGCATCTTGAGGTAGCTTTGACTCAAATTACATATTTAAAAAACTCTTTTTCTTGGCTATAAATAAGCCTTTGACTAATACAAATAATAACGAGCATGAAGAATATGCATGAATAAAATAATAATTTGACTTGAGCATGAAACCCATGCTTGAAAAAATAAGAATTTCTTTTCTTCTTTTTGTTTTTACATGAAATATACAATGACACGAGTACAATGATAATTATGAAGACTGAACCTAGTTACTCTTTTCAACAAATTCCCCCAGGTTTTGCTTTAAATAGTTATGTAAATTTCATCCTGAAATTTCATTAATAAAATATTGCTGGAGTTGCAGCAGTTCATTTCATTTCTGGGTTTTATACTGCAAATTTTATTAATTTGCCAGCAGTCTCTATTGTTTAAAATTGTGCACAACTTATGGTGTTTTTAGAATAGGAATGCATGTAATAATTTTCTGTAGTAAATGCCCTATTAATCTTTAATTAAATTAAAGAAGGGTATTACAACATCTTATACATCTTATATATCTGTAGCAATGTTTGTTTGATGTCATTGTTGCTTTAGATGTTTAAAAAATTGAAGAAAAATTGAATATTTTTGTATATTTGAAAGTTTTCTGATATTTTCCAATATTTTTGATATTTTTCCCAACATTGCTGATAATTGATATTCCAGGCCCTTAGCAATATATTTGCCAACATGATAAATGTAACACTAGTTGGCAGTATGATACGATATCTTTGTGGTTATTGTATAAAAACTGAGAATCCTCTTTGGTGGGAATCATCACTAAAAGAGATAAAATTACATATATTTCTTGAACATTATGCTGGTCCTCTGTTATCACAAATATGAAATCCTTATTATTGAAAAATTGGTTTAAACTTTAAAGCTACGATATCTTTCTGGTTATTGTTTAAAAGCAAAGAATCCTCTTTGGTGGGAATCATCACTAAAAGAGAAAAAATTACATATATTTCTTGAACGTTATGCTGGTCCTCTTTTATCACAAATATGAAATCCTTGTTATTGAAAAATTGGTTTAAACTTTAAAGCTTTCTGAGATTAATTTTATCTGGATATCTAGAGATACATAATCAATGAATAATGGGGGTGATTTCCCTGCATCAGAGGAGGCGGGCTGGACACCAGATCAATGGGGTTACTCTCGTTTTCGTTTATTGAACACCCCATCGGAGGGCCTTCCAAATCGCCAGGCCCTTCATGCCTTTATGCGTTCACTATGTAAGGTAGATTCTCTGATTTGTAATCTACATGCTTGCATATTTCCAAGTTTATATTTAATTCTATGAGTTGCCTAGTTTTTTGCATTCTGTGAGGTTTGAATTTCAGAATCTTTTGCCATGTTGTCTTATTTACGTGATCACTGATTTGTGGACATATATATTAACCACTGAACTCAGCTTGCATGTACCTATGGTATGATCCCTAAATAATAAAATAATAAGAAATAAGCTTGGCTGATTCTATGATCGTTTCATCAAATTGCAGGCCTTCTTCAAGTACTTCTGTATCAATTTGTTTGCTATATTGCTCGTATTGCTTCACTTTCAAAGGAGTTTCAAATCACAAAATCTTTGTGTCAATTTATATTTATGTACATGCTCAACTAGACAGAGATAGGTTAGTGGCTTCAGAGGGTGGCAGAGGGGGAGAGACAATTTTGGTCCCTGTATTTGGACAAATAATGCGGAAAATTCTTGAAAGGTAGTAATATATGTATAAATATTTTATTAAAAGATGAATTATAGATGATGATGATTACAAATGGGGTTCCTGGCTTATATACCGCCACGGACACCCTTTGGGGGAAGGGCATGATCTTATGATCGTGCCTTTTCGTCTAATTTAACTGAAAATTAAATAATAAACCTAATCTAACTAATTTTTACATAGCATTGCCTTCCTCTCGAAAGAATGCTTTGTCCTCAAAGCATATGTAACGACTGATGTTGTTGACAAAATGCTTCATTCTCCCAAGAAGCTTATTCTTTGGGTAATTCCTTCCACTTGATCAAATATTCCTTGATAGTACGATATCAAAGCTTTCTTTCTCTAGTAGACAAAATACCTTCTGGTTCTAAAATGACTCTTCCCTCATCATCTAGGGATGGAAGTGTTGTTTGCGTTGTTTGATTGTTACCTAGTGCCCTTTTAAGGCAAGATACGTGGAAGACGTTGTGAACACGACTTGTCTCTGGAACAATGTTACTTGGGAGCGGGAGCGGGAGCGGGGAGCGGGAGCGGGAGCGACCATTTTCAGAAGCTCCCGGTTTGGGAGCGAATCCGGGAGCGATTTTTTAA
>APFE031298923.1:32210-56312 GCA_000404065.3 Pinus taeda | reverse complement strand
CGGGAGCGGGTTCGAAGGGGGGGGGGCGCTCCCCCGCAACTATGCTCTGGAAGGCTTAAACCATACGCAACTTGGCTAATCTTTTTGTTGATCTGATAAGGTCCATAAAACTTTGGTGCCAATTTGTTTTTTCCTTGTCTTTTTAAGGATAATTGTTTGTATCGTTGGAGCTTAACAAATATCCATTCTCCAACTTCAAACTCTCTTTCGGTTCTGTTATGGTCTGCTTGTTGCTTCATACGGTTCCTTGCATTATTCAGGTTTTCTTTTAATATTTGGACGATTTGTTGGGTTTCTTCTAGTTGATCTTAAGTCCAATTTTGAGAAATACCTTGTGCCATGTAGCTCATCCAACATTTCATCGATAAGGGGGATTGGGAACTTGTTTTTAATTGTTATTTTGTTTAATCCCCTATAGTCAATACATAGCCTGAATGACCCATCTTTCTTCCTTACCAACATCACTGGAGCATCGTAAGGACTTTTACTTTTCGAGATGATTCCACACTTTAAGAGGTCTTGGATTAATCTCTTGATTTCTGTTTTTTGGTGATGTGGATATCAGTATGGCTTGATGTTGACCGGGTCTGATCCTGCCTTGACTTCTATTGTATGCTCAATTTCCATATTAGGCGGCATCTTCATAGGTAGGTCTTGAAATACTTTTTCATGTTTCCTAATTAGATCTTGTATCTCTGGTGACTCTTCACTGGTCATATTTGTAGATAATATTTCTAACTAATGACATTGTACTACATAAGCGGGTGCTCCCTTTCGAATCATCTTCATCATATGCAATGATGATACAATTTGATTTTCTGGTGCTTGGAATCCATGTAATTTGTACTTCTGACCTCCCCATTTGAATTTTATAAACTGTACTTGGTGGTTGGCAACATAAGTACTTAAAGTTCGTAACCATTGGATAGCTAAGACTACATCTACTCCTCCTAATGCTACTGTGAAAAACCGAGACTCTAAACTGAAGTCTTGAATCTGCAATTTAACCTTATGGCATTTCCCCACCTTTTCAATCTTCTTACCGTCAGCTACCATCACCTTCATGTTTGGTAAGGGAAATGAAAAAATATTGAGTCTCTTTGCCATGGTTGCATCTAAAAAATTGTGTGTGCTACCAAAGTCGATGAGAACCACCACATTGTACTTCTTTATGTGTCCTTTTAACTTTAAGGTATGAGGTTGTGATATACCTGTCATGGCTGATAATGACACTTGTGGAATACTTTCGTCATCTAATTCTGGTGAGAATTCTGGGGCATCTTTTGTTTCTTCTATGTTAGAATCTTCACTGTTTGAATCATTGGTTGCTTCACAATTATATAGGTTCTTTGGTTCTTTTCCTTTAGCACACTTATGGTTGGGGTCCCACTTCTCACCACAGCGCTTGCATTTACCCTCTTTTATCCTTTGCGTTTCCACATTAGATTTTTCATCTTCACATCGATGTGGTGGAACATATCTTGTATTTTTTGCATCCGCATATTGAGGTGTTTTTCGTCTTAAATATGTTTTTTCGGATTTTGACCAAAATATTTGTTCGAATTTCTTTTCGGTTGTTTTTGCTTTTCGTCTTGCTACTTTTATTGATGAAATGTCATGTATCTCAAGTTCTACTTGTAAATGGGTTTTGAGTCCCGAGATGTAAGATTGAATTAGACAAGATTTTGATAACCCGGGTACTTTTGTTATTAAGGTCTCCCATTCTTGAGTGTATTCGTCCACACTTCCTTTTTGTCGTAACTTGATGAGTTTTGAAAAGGACTCTTCTTCTCTTACACCTTGGAATCTTTTAAAGAAGACATCTTTAAATTTTCTCCAGTTAATGACGCGTGTTGTTTTTTTCCACCACATATACTAGTTATATGCTTCTCCTTCCGTTTTCATGGATGCGTGCCTGAGCTTTTCGTCATCGTCATTGATGTCATATATCTCAAAGTATTCTTCTGCTTTGTTTATCCATGCAACATTGTTTTTTCGTTTCCATCGAATTTAGGCATCTCGACTTTTGCCCTTCGCTGGTATGTTGCTAATGGTTGAGTGAAAAAAGGGTGTTGATTAGTAAAGGTATCCCAAAGTTGTTTGTTTGTAAAGGCTGTGTTACTTGCTTCTTGGTGGGGTGTTGCTGATTTTTTTGGGGATTCAACTTTTTCATGAGAGTCTGTTGACTTTGTTGAATCTGATGAGATGTGTTCTTGATTCTCTTTACTTTCTTTTAGTAGTTGTTTGGGTGTACAATTCGACCTTTTACATAGAACTTTCAGCGTTGTTAAGGCCTCTCTAATGTCTACTTCTGTTTGGGCATGTTGATTTTCCATCTTTATTTCTATTCGATTTGTTGTATCTTGAAGAATTTTTATTTTGTTAGCCTGATTTTTAATATTGTCAGCCTGTTTTTTGATATTGTCAGCCTGCCCCTCAAGCTTGATCTTGAATTCATCTAATCTTTTACTAACCTCATCGTGGTTGTTATTTATCTTATGCTCCGAGTCCAACAATTTTTTTTGGAAATCTGCCATTGTCATTGTTGACATTGAGCGGGTTTGCGGGGGCGTATATCTATCTGCCAGCTTAATTTTTTTATTTTTTTTCTTCTAAATAATTAAATTAATTAATTTATATATTGACATAAGTTTTTTTTTTTTAATTAATTAATTAAATCAACTTATTTATATATATAATATATATTATATATATATATATATATATAATTCACGTTATAATTATATGTGTAACGTTATAAATGTATTATATATTTTTAACCTGGACAGTCACCAACTACGGACAGTCACATCTACTCGTTTGACTGTTCAGAACTTATCGAAATATTTTTTTTTTGCGGGGGATGGGTACGCTGAACACTGCGGACGGGAGTTTGTATGGCAGCGGCGGGTGACACTGCGGGTGGCAGTGGAATGTTTAGCAGATGACACAGCGAGAGTGGCAGAGAATTGCGGTATTGATACAACGAGGACGTGCAGATCGATCGCAGCGGAACAACGAGGGGTTGCAGACCGAGGGTCGTAGGCTCTGATACTAGATAATGCGGAAAATTCTTGAAAAGCAGTAATATATGTATAAATATTTTATTAAAAGATGAATTATAGATGTTGATGATTACAAATGGGGTTCCTGGCTTATATATTGCCACAGACACCCTTTGGGGAAAGGGCATGATCTTATGATCGTGCCCTTTCATCTAATTTAACTGAAAATTAAATAATAAACCTAATCTAACTAATTTTTACATAACAACAAATTTAGGGGCTCTACTGCTTGGTATGGTTGTTGCTCTTGAAAAGGATGGTGAACAGTTATCTAATCAAATTCTAATAAATTATTATGTAATCTAAATGTAAAATGAGGTCAAGATAATGCAAAAACAACCTTCAAATTAGATTAGTCACTTGTATCAGAAGGATACATTTCCAGAATAGCAACATGAATATCGTTTAATGCCCCATCTGGTGGGTCAGGGAAACATTTTGGTTGATGTCTATTCTAATATATCTACCATTCTTGTCAGTATGTCATTGTGACAATTCTCTGTGACTGTGTTGGATTATTATATTGTCAGTCAAAGATTGTCTGTTCATTTAATCTTTAAGGTAGAGAATAATATAGTGAGCTCATATTGAACAAGAGTAACATACCATTAACAAAACAAAATCATGTTCCAATTTCTGAAATTTATTATTAACTCAATAACAGTATTTATTTTCTCTTGTAAAATGCTTCCCTCATTGAATTAATTTGATATTCTTTTGAACAGGCTATGACTGAACATGCTGATTCTTGGCCATTCAAGGACCCAGTAGATCCTCATGATGTGCCTGACTACTATGATATCATAAAAGATCCAATGGGTAAATCTGTCAGCATCTGGATTCTGATTCCTTCCTTAATTGTTCATATTTGTTGCTAATCTCAAAAATTACGAACAACTAAAAATGATATAAACATGCAGGAGGCTTCATTAAACACTTGATTAAACCTTGTAGACCTTGATATACAATGAAATGAACTCCTCGTTGATTAAACACTTGATTAAAGATAAAAACATTAACAGTAATATCAAGAGTAATCTCAGTGTCCATTAATTAGGATGTCATTGTAAAGGGATGAGACAAAAAGGCAGCCTGGGATGTAATATACCCAAGCAAAATTCGAAGCAAAATTTTCCACATTTTTTGAACCTTTTCTTTGACACCTTTCTACAAACAATTGGCATGCAAAATGTGGAAAATATCTTAAGCAACTAGCTCAGAACTTTCATCAAACATTTCAAGAACAAACTCAGGTAAATAACATCATCAAAAATTCTGAGGCAAAATCTGAACTTTATTGAGTTTGATTCTTCTATGATTACAAATGCAAACTGAAGACAAAAACTGTGACTTGCTTCAGCTGACTAGAAGGAGGTGTTGCCATTAAACATCTGATATTCCAACGCCTGGAGATCATGCTCAGCGCATAACTCGGCCTCCTGGATAAATTATCTCGACCTCTAATGCATAAATGCTAGAGCACTTGAATTTGTGTCTCAAATGTGCCAAAACATCACAAGAAAATGTCAAAGTAAGAGAAATCATTAAAGAAAACCCTGAGTTGCTGCCCTAATTGATTTCTGAGCATGGTATCAGAGGTAAGGTCAAGGTTAAAGGCAGCTGGAAGATCACTGTTGCTTGAAGGGGTTCCTAAGACAAGAAAATAAAATCTTTTAAAGTACCAAATTGTTTAAGTATCCACAGGACTGAAAACCTCTAGATAACCCTGTGTAAAAACCAAGTCATTTCAGGATTGCTATAAGGACTCTTTCACTTAGAAAAATGCGGGCTACTAGGCCAAAAACTGTGGAAAGCGAGGTAATTAATGGAGTATTGAGGGCCCTTGTGGACATACAGGGCAGACACTACCTCAGGTTCAGGTCTGTAGTTTCCTAAAAAATTCAAAGAGGCTGAAAATTAGTCTTCAAAGCAACCCAAGGAAAGACCTATTATATGTTTCAAGGTCAGTCTTCCTTGATAGGAAGAACGAGATCTGTGGTCTTAAATTTGGAAGGCCTACAATGGACTAGAAGGCCAGTGAATCTTGCTTTGAAGAAAAACAGAAGGATTGAAATTATAAGAATCGTTATAGGCCTGTCTAGAATATCATTTCTGTGACATGACAAGTCCTATCCAAGAGAAGCCGAAACTGCAGAATGATGGCATTGTAAAGATTAAAGTGACCTCTATATCCTTCAGATATCTGTGATATACATTTAAGGTTCAAAAGGTAGAAATAGTCATTACCTAGTAAATGAAACTTGGCCGACTTATGTGGAAAGAAGCAGACTATAACAAGAGATAACTCAGGACCTTGAAATCTTCTACGACAGTCAAAAGAAAGCATCTAATATTGAGTCCAGCCTGGACTCTGGAGTATGTATCTGATTCAAGTAAGTATTAATATTACTCTTTTCATTTCTTTGTCATCAAACAATATGCCTTAGATTGCAAGAAAAAGCCACAAACTCAAATGGATTGTCAATCCTTATATTGTGAAAGACAAGGTATGAACTCTGAAGGTATATATACTGTTCATTTGTTAAAAGGAAATAGTTGCTTATACTATGTTAAAAAATATAACAACATCATTCACTTGTTCCTCTCAATAATCCTAACATCGAGGGCTTATAAGATATATAGAATTCCTTGGCGAGAATGAGATTGAATAATGTCTAAATTTTTGACATATTACTCTTTAGAAATAGCTAGGGTTTGTACTCTAAATCCCTAGGAATTCGTTCTACCAGAGGTAATGAAAAGCCCAGTTAAATATTACGTTATTGTACTTGTATATTTTGGTTGCGCTTGTCAACAAATATTGCAGGTACAATGACTTGGTAAATCAAATTGGATCCTTGAACAAAAGATGACTTATGAAAATAAACCATGAAAAAGGCTGTCATAATTCAGAGGGAGCTTGCAACAAAGATTATGGCTTGATACAAAAGGAGAAAGAAGCCTTGTTGCAGAAAGAACTCTTCAATGAAGAAACCCTATAAGATTTGTAAAAGGATCAACTCGAGGTATGTCTAAGATCACCTTATTTGTAGCTAATCCTCTTTACATTAAAAAGGTACGATCATTTTGAAAATTTGCTTGGTATTTCTCACTCTCTCATGTCTAGGTCTTTGAATCATCATGATACTTGTTTAGGGTGATCAGTCTCAAGAGTAAGTCAACCCTCTCTTTACTATTTTTGTTTAGTTTGGTAAAACCCTAACCTTTAGGTTTCACTGTAAAGCCCTAGCCGTTTGATGCTTAGAGTATGTTGACAATATTGATGAAACCCTAGTCTACTTAGGGTTTGTTGATAAAATCTAAAACATATATTGATACCCTACTCTCTTAATATTTAGAATTTTGGTAATGTTATGAAGAAACCCTAGCCCTTTTAGCGTTTGTCATTGATATCTAGGTTATATGATGAAACCCTAGATCTTTAGGGTTTGTTAAATTAGGGTTTATGATGAATCCCTTGAATCAATTAATGAAAGATCCTAGGAAATGAAATTCGAAGTGTATGGGCTTTTGTTGATTGAAACCCTAGCTTGGGCAAGTTGTATATCTAACGTTAAAATTTTGATTATTATATCTGGGTTTATGACAAAACCCTAGTAGAGTTTGATATAAATTTAATAGGGCATGATAATAAGACCCTAGATATAGAAATTCTTTCATTATGATTGAAATGCTAACTCGGTATAGTTGTTGACATCTAAGGTTTTTGTCTTAAATATGAAATCTAGGGTTTATGACAAAAAATAGTAAGATAGATGGATGTGAAAGTCTAGGGTATGAAAGATGTAACCCTTGTTGATTGTGGACCTAACTAAGTTTAGGTTTTGAATGTCTAAAGTTTATTTCGTGTTCAAAGTTCTAATAATCCTAGATGCTCTCATAATGATAATATGCTAACATTGATAAAATTGATTTCATGCTCCTGTTTGTACTTGGTGTAATTGTTGTTGAAGATTTGCGGGTACGTAGTCTTCAAGATGTTGAAGATGCTTACCTCATACTTGATGATGAATTGGTGATGTTGAGCATGATGGAAAAGGGAACTGTAAGAATGTTGATGACATTAAAAATAAATAGATGGCCTTGTGTGAAAATTCCTAGATCTAACAATCTCAGGAATCCTACTGCAACCATCTGAATCTACTTCACCTAGATCGTAAATTACATTACAAAACTTGTTTTTGATTTCTTCTTGAAACATTGAAGTAAATCACTGAAGCAGCCTACACCAGAATAAATATGATTCTGAAACATAGAAACTGAGCAAGGAAATACAAACACATAGGACACCGTTATTTTTCGACAGATGTCCTCGGAAAAACCCAATGTGGTAAAACTGGTGCAGCAGTGAGGGTTTTATTTTATTATACAGTAGTGATATCTGAGTACATCTATGCATGCCCAACTAGCAATCCAAACAACAAGAAAATCTAGCAGAGATATTCCCTAAGCAACCCTGACACTCGTGTTGCCTGCACTCATGTTCCTACACTTGCGCATCCCTGCACTCACAATAACTTAGCCTCTTGTTACTGCCTCTCTGGATCTGGAAATCTTCCTCTGGATCACTGTCCCTGCCTCTCTACTGCAAAAGATCTCTTCAATCAGAATTTCCTCCTGAGAACTCACTTCAAAAATTCGATCTCTTGATCTCTCGGTGTATTTTCCAAATGACCCTCAAGCCCTTTCTTATATCTCACTGTTGGACAACCAATGCCCTAGATTAACTCCTAAGCAAAGGCTCAAATCGTTTTGACTTGATCTCCGTCTTTTTCTAGAAGCTTCAACCACAAATAGATTAATGCCCCTTAATATTTTAATTTTCCTAAGTTCAGACTTAGAAACTCCATTAAAAATATTAATTATTTTAATAAAATCGTCTCTGGGTGGAATTTCCGAAAATGATTTCTGGGTTCTTTGGAATGCATGTGCCCAAGCCTCCTTGCAAATTTTGAGGCCTAGAGCACACCCGATGCTACCCCAAATCAACACTCCCTCTTAACGAGGAATGTGCTCTAGCAATATACTATTGTTGCAACTGTATTGCTGCCTTTGACATTGGCACTGGCACTGCTACATCTATACTACAGCTCCCTCTCAAATGTTGCATCTGCTATGTTGCTAGCATTGCCACTGCTAACACTGCATCCGTATTGCGACTTAGTTGCTGAGAGAAGCAACTGAAAAAATATGAACTTCAAGCACATGTGATTTGCTCAACTATTCCTGGTCAATAAGCCTCAGAACGAAAAATGCTCAAGTTCAATCGTTGAAATTGCCCTTTGTGAAGAGAAAGGATATGTTTATTGTCATGTCACTTCCTAAATCATTTTGGAACATGATTAATTTTTGTATTATGGGGCCAATTTTGGAGTTAGTGGACCTGATTCGATTTTATTAGGAGATTAGACTAGGAGAAGATGTTTTTTTCTGTAGTTACATTACATATGGGGGGACACCCTCACTAGGGAATTATGCACTCCCTAATTCGATTTGCATGGAGGGGGATAACTTTTGCATGGTGTTGGTTAAGTGAGGGCCCATGATGGAGGACGAAATGGAGGGAAAAGTGCTCCATGAAAACTATATATGGAGGGCAACTTTTTTCTTCTCATTCATTCATGAGAGTATATCGATTTCTCTTTGGTTGTTCGAGCTGCTTAGCCGAGTCACAGGCTGTTTAGCACAAGTTCTTCAGGTGAAGAGCTCACCCTTTCTTCGGGGGATTTCAAGTGATACCCTAGCAAGGTTTTCGTCATTTCTCAGGGAGGAGGATCACATTGTGATTTGAAGCAGTAGCATTTCCTTCCAAGTGGTGCGTATTACTAGAGGACATAGGGGAAAGCAGACCGAGTTGTTGGTGGTGCTGAGCAGTGGAGTTTTGATGTGAGATTTTCTAGAGAGGAGGCTAGGGAGGATTGTCAACATTTAGGAGAGTTTAAGAGTTGATCGAGCTTCTGGTTTCGCGCTACCTGGGCCAGCACAGAGGCAGTGTTTGGGAGCTCATTTCGATGGGTAGAGTATCAGCCCTTGAGGCTGATCTTTGTCGTGGAGGTTGGAGGAGTTATTTGGACAGTAGTTTGCTCCCATTTTTAGAGCTTGCAGGAGCACTTTGTGGCCATTTCTTGCAGGCCGTATTGCTAGAGCTGTTTGGAGGGTGTAGGCCATAGAGGAGGTCGAATTTGGGAGGTTGGATTCTAGCCAAACCCTTTATGGGTTTTTGTGGGTTTTGGCCAAGGAGCTTGTGGCTAAAGTTTCATGATTTTTTGAGCAACGAAGACGAGGTTTCTTACAACCCCTTTCCAACCAGCAATTGCAGTTGCTAGTTACTAGGAGACAATGCAAAGCATTAAAGGAGTAGTTGCTTTTTAGCGTTTGAGATTACTGTTTGACACCTAGGTTCTGTCAAGCTTGCCCTTGAGGCAAGCCTAGGTGCATTTTCCACACTATTGTACTTGCTTCATTACATAAATAAAATGGCTCAGCTGGTTCTCATTTCTGTTGTGTATTGAGTTTTTCTTGATCGTTTAATTTTTGTGTATGAATCGAATTTGCTTTTTTATATCACTGTTTGTGTGAACATTACAGTGGTATAAGAGCTTAGATTCTGGCTCAGCTGTGGGGAAACTTTTCTATGAGTGAGGAAGACCGACAAATGTTAAATTATGGTATGTTCTATGCTTAGAGCAGTTTACTTATTTTTCTTCTTATTAGCCACAAATTAGCAATCACATATACATTAAGTAAAGTGCAGATAGAACATTAAATGATCAACAGAAACAAGCCAAGACAAGAGACAAGATGTGGCGGCTAGCCAGGGGACAAACCCCAATGCGGGGAAACCCTTTGATCAAATCTTCTTTTATCTTCAATAGTTCAGTAGAGAGAAATAATACAAAATCTGAATTCTATAATTTTATATCAGCAGCAGCAAACCCTAGATCAACAAAGTCAAACTTGGTTAAACTAGCTAAAATTGACCTCTAAAATACTTGGTCAATTTCTGGTCAACTTGTCCTCGAATAACCTGAAGAATTGGCCCTAGAACAACCCCAAAAGTTCAATCAAAGTGCAGATTTCTGAAGTCAAGTGAAGCCCTAAACTAGGGCAATCAATACCAGTGAAACCAGAGGTCAGATCACCTCGATTTTCATGTCAAAAATTGCAGCCAGCCTAGGAGAGGCAACCACACCCAATCTGCACTTCTGGGAAGGTCAACGTTGGTCAAATATGACTTGCTGTCCTTTTTCTACGTCCTCTTTGACCTAGGACGTCTTCCTTTCAGCCACACGTGTGAGAGAGAGAGAGACTCTTTTGAGAGTGAAGTGTTCAAATGAGGAGAATTCTCCTTATATTTATATGCAAAACGTTGAGGTTGAATAGACATGACTATTGGGCTTCTGAGCCTACATAAGTTGTTGGCTGACCTTGACAATATGTCCATAATCAAATAAATTCATATCTTCATAAATACTTATCGGAATCAGATGATCTTTAGATCAATCCTACACCTCTCGACGAGAGGAATCTAGGAAAAAATATCAGCAACCATAAATAAGGTGACCCACATGGAGTTTGGCCCTAGTTGCCAATTTTAACACTCCCTCTCAACTAGGGAGAACTTAATCTGCCATCTGTCGGACCGTCACTGCTATCCATCCATGAAATGCACTGCCCTGTACAGCTTGACCCTACTCTGCTTTGCTCTGCTCTACCCTGCTCAAACTATGAAGAAGAAATGATCGAGGATGTATCATACCATCCTCCACTAACCCAAAGTCAGTCTCAAAGTGTGTACCACTCGCACTGATCCCAGATCAGTATCATTGATCCCAAATCAATGGAGGTCATCCTAGCATAGGGAGTACGGTAGATACAACGATGTGTCCATCAATAGTACTACTATGATCCCTATCCTCATTTCCCTTCTCATTGATCAAATGAGAGGTACTTCCCATGAGTCCCAGACTGCATGGGTAGGATGCATCGACAGGAGAACTAATCATCCTGTCCACAGGAGAATGAATCATCTTGTCCAGTGGATGCCACAGAGAACTAATCATCCTGGCCTACAGGAGAACTAATCATCATGTTCCATAGTTGCCACAGAGAACGAATCATCCTGGCCCATAGGAGAATTAATCATCCTGTTCCACAGTCACCACGGGGTGTCACAGGGGAAGGTTGAACCTTTTACCCTGTACATAGTGCACCACCAGGGGATGGTGAGTCGCAATGTGGTCACATGTTGCTCCAAGAAGTACCCTGCACCCCCCTAGAGCTCCCAAAGCTTAATACATCATACTCGACCCTCATATGAGGGTTTGTAAATGACACCAAGTCGTTCTCGGAAAGTCAGGAATTTTACCTTTTCTAGGGGCTTGGTCAGAATGTTGGCGACCTATTCATCTATACCGATATGTTGGAGCCTTATTGCTCCTTGCTGCACCATATCTCGAATATAGTGGTACCTGATATCGATATGCTTGGAGCGATTATGAAATACGAAATTTTCTGATAAACAAATCCCGCTTTGGTTGTCACATGGTTGTCACATAGAATCATGATGGTATCCAATGTAAATCCAAACAGCTTACTAAAGAGCTTTCGCAACCAGACTGCCTCACAAGAGGCCATGCTAGCAGCAATGTACTCTGCCTTGGCAGTGCTCAAAGCCACTGACTTCTGCTTCCTCTCATCCAGGATATCGAGGCAGATCCCAAAGAGAAACAACACCCAGAAGTGCTCTTTCAGTCCACCACACTGCCTGCCCAATTAGCATCAGTATACCCAAGTAGTCTGACATCTTCGGCAGTGTATCTCAACCCATGAGTGATTATGCCACGAAGATATCTCGACAGATTCTTGGCACCAATCCAATGTGAGTGGCGAGGTTCAACCATATGTTGACTCAAAGTGTTGACTACAAAGCATATATCCAGACGGGAGTTCACCAAGAACATTAATGCTCTGACGAGTTGTCGATACTCGGTAGCATTTCGTAAAACGAGTCCGGCAGAACTACCGCTTAACTTCTTGAAGTCAAGCTCCATCGAGGTAGTTACGGGCTTCCAGTCCACCATGCCGAATCTTTCCAATATCTTCACCACATATTTTCCTTGAGATAGGAAAATCTCCCTTGGTTTCGGCAGACTTCCAGTCCTAGGAAATAGTGCATGAGTCCTAGGTCTTTCATCTCGAACTTAGAAGCCAGCTCCCTCTTACATTCATGAATGAGAGAGTCTGCACCTGTTAGAAAGAGGTCGTCAACATAAAGCACCAGTATGAGAGGCTTGTCATCTATAACCTTAAAGTAAAGGTTAGGGTCGGCTTCATTTCTAGTGAATCTGAGCTTCATTAAGTAGCTATTGATTCTCTCATACCATGCTCGGGGTGCTTGCTTTAGCCCACAAAGGGCCTTCTTCAACCTGCACACATGGGATTCTCGATCATAAATCTCAAATCCTTCGGGTTGCTCCACACAGTGTTTTTAAACCCGGCCAGCTCGGAACCGACTCGGCCAAGTTGGTCTGAGTCGGTCAAAAAAAATTTGACCCTACCATTGAACCGGTTCAGCTAGCTGGGTTAACACTGATCTGGCTGAGTTGTTACACAACTCGGGCGGCTCGGCCGAGTCCGTATCAACCTAGCCGGGTTACAGACAGCAGCCAGTGAACCCCAAAAAACCGCTTTTTTTTTGTTGTTTTGAGTGTGGGGGACTCCCTGGGCTTCCCTGTCTAACTCATGGGTTTCCCTGTCTGACTTTGATCCCTAGTATTGATATGCTATTCATGGAATGTTAAATTCTTAAAGTAAAAGTGACATTCTCCTTAATCTTCATTTTCATACTTTTACTTAAACTTTTAACATTACCATGAAATGACTCAGGATGTTTGAGAGTGGTTCCGACCTCATTGGATTTCATATGGAGAAAGTAGAATTTTAGATTTCATTCAAAATCCAGCAGACTTATCAGTTTTTCAGGATTTCATAGTTGGGGGATTGCAATGTTTCCATTGAATTTTGTCATGTATTAGGGTATGGAACTCGTATTTAATCAAGAGCACCAATCCCTCTATGTACCTTGATGTTAGTGACATTGGTTGTTGAACTCCTCCGAGATTCACTCCCAAATTGGGAGCTTCTGAAAATGTCGCTCCCACTCCCGTTTTCGCTCCCGCTTCCTGCTTTCGCTCCTGCTCCCTGCTTTCGCTCCCGCTCCCAACTAACACTAAGCTAGATGATGTTGGCAACTCTAGCAGTAGCCATTAGTACTGGTCACAGACTTTTGTTGTAGAGGCCATTTCTAGCTTCCTTGGTTGTGTTTTTGTTTTGATCTCTATATCATCATCATGTATGTATTGGACAGTGCACTGGGTGCCATTTTGATATAATGGATATATTCATGAGCTTACTTTGATCATATGTTGTCTTCTATCTATATTCTAATGTTGTGTGTTTGGAAACATGAACGAAAATCTTAAAATTATGTGTTTTTATAAAAAATAAATATTTAATGTATTTTTTACAATGACGGAGTCATTTAAATCGAGCTGGCTGAGTTGATACCGAGTTGGGGTTGGAGTCGAAGTCGACCCTCGGCTGAGTCGGAGTCGAAGTCGGAGTTGTAAAACATTGGCTCCACATAGACCTCCTCTTTGATCGAACCATGTAAGAAGCAGCCTTGACATCCATCTGATGTAGGTTCCATCCTTGCGAAGCAACAAGGGCTATGATTGAGCAGATAGTGGTATATCGGGCAACAGGTGAAAATATTTCGTCATAGACTATACCTCTTTCTGGGAGAAGCCACGAGCGACAAAACGAGCCTTATACTTTTCCGCATTTCCATCAACTGCATGCTTTATCTTGCAAAGCCATTTAGAAGTGACAACGGCTTTGTCCTAGGGTCTGGGGACCACATCCTAGACATTGTTTTTCATAATGGACTCATATTTCTCGGTCATAGCATCCTTCCATACTTGATGCTTGACAACATCTGTGAATGATGAAGGCTCATTTTGGATGATTGTGCTCATGATGGTCAAGTATCCCTGATACCTGTTCTTGGTCTTCCATCCTTGTTTCTTCTTGAATGCATCTTCCCATTAATTCTTCAAACCTAGGAATTACATTATTGTTGAGAAGAGTAGTCCTGAATATATACCATTCAGATGGTAGTTCTCCAAGAGTTGTGAGTGTCATTTCCCTGTCAGAAATTACTTCCCCAATAGATAGGAGATCATTCTTGATCTTGGTGATCCTTAAGAAATATGCTTGCATACTTTCATCTTTTCCTTTCTTAATTTCCTTAAGCTCATTTCTAAGAAACAAGACTTGATTTGCATCGTTAACTATAAATAAGCTCACCAGTCTATCGTAGATTTCCTTGGAGGTCTTTAGTTCGGAAACATAGGCCACGAAGCGTTTGTCAATAGAGTCCCGGATGATCTTCCTTGCTTTGACTTCTCCCTTGGTCCATTTGTTCGTAGCAATAGTGGATGCATTTGATGGAGGCTCAACGTTTCTGCCTCTCACATGGTCCAATACTTCCTACTCTTCTAATGTTAGATCGAGAGACATCTTCCATCTGTGATAGTCAAACTTCTCACAGAGTTTGTCTTCAGCAGGGAAGTGTGTTGAGGACCCCATGTTCTAAAACTGTCTGCCAATCCTTCTCTTCGGTGATTGCTCTTGCTCTTGCTTGGGCTTTGTCTTCACCTCAGCTCTGACACCATGTTAAATTATGGTATCTTCTATGTTTAGAGCAGTTTACTTATTTTTCTTCTTATTAGCCATAGATTAGCAATCACATAACACAAAGTAAAGTGCAGATAGAACATTAAATGATCAACAGAAAACAAGCCAAGACAAGAGACACAAGATGTGGCGGCTAGCCTGGGACAAACCCCAATGCGGGGAAACCCTTTGATCAAATCTTCTTTTATGTTCAATAGTTCAGCAAAGAGAAATAGTACAAAATCTGAATTCTGTAATTTTATATCAGCAACAACAAACCCTAGATCAAAAAAGTCAAACTTAGTCAAACTAGTTGAAATTGACCTCTAAAATACTTGGTCAATTTCTGGTCAACTTGTCCTCAAACAGCCTGAAGAATCAGCCCTAGAACAACCCCAAAAGTTCAGTCAAAGTACATATTTCTGAAGTCAGCTGCAACCCTAAACTAGGGCAGTCAATACCGATCAAAGCAGAGGTTAGATCACCTCAATTTTCGTGCCAAAAATTACGGCCTTCCTAGGAGAGGCAACCACACCCAATCCGCACTTCTTGGAAGGTCAACACTGGTCAAAGATGACTTGCTGTCCTTTTTCTGCGTCCTCTTTGCCCTAGGACATTTTCCTTTCAGCCACACGTGTGAGAGAGAGAGACTCTTTTATGCACAGGAGAGAGAGAGATGTGTGTGAGAGTGGAGTGTCCAAATGAGGAGAATACTTCTTGTATTTATATGCAAAACGTTGAGGTTGAATAGACATGACTGTTGGGCTTCTAAGCCTACATAAGTTGTTGGCCGACCTTGACAATTTGTCCATAATCAAAATAAATTCGTATCTTCATAAGTACTTATCGGAATCGGATGATCTTTAGATCAATCCTACACCTCTCGACGAGAGGAATCTAGGAAAAATATCAGCAACCATAAATAAGGTGATCCACATGAACTTTAGACCTAGTTGCCAATTTTAACAACAGAAGATTACTCACAAAAGACAGAGGTACCGGAGCAGGGAAAGGGAGTTGGAAATTACTCCAGACACAGAGGATCGTGGGAAGACTACAGTAACAGAAGATATGGGTGAGCCCAAGAGCAAGGAAGAGATGGCCTTCGATAGCCTCTTGAAGGCTTTGAGTGATTTAGCAAAGGGGTAGAAGGAAATGTTGGACGAGATCAAAATGTAGAACCCGGAACAAAGCACTCACCAGGAGTTTGTAGTTGGAGAGACTTCAGGGGTCTCTGAACAGTTTGATCAGCTTTCACCTCTGCGCAACGACCATCCTCAAGTGAACCAACTCGAGCTACTTTACCCTCCATTATACCTTCGGCGCTGGGAGAGACTGGTGGAGGTGAGGATCCATAGTTGATGGGGGAGCATTTCCGGGAGTGGCAGTCCATGCGGGTAGACTTCAGAGAGGCTCTGACCTTCAGAGACTTTTGCAAGCTCAAGAAGAATGAGAAGGGGAAAGGTTATGGTACACAAAACTATGAGCTACATCGTTCTACTGGGAAAATGTATTTCCCTACATATGATGGCACTTTGAAGTGCAAAACACGTGCTTGGGTAGAGAAGTTGGACACATACTTCCAGCTGAATCGGATGACAGAAGTAGAAGCCGTCAAGATGGCCACATTGCACCTAGAGGGGGGGCAAACGATTGGTGGTTTCATGGTTTGTCCACTCTAGGGCATGCTAGCGTGACCTCCTATGAGGATTTCACACGGAGAATAGTGGAGCACTTTGATCGGAAGGATTTAGAGGCTCACTTTAGAGAGTTGACCCAGCTTTGACAGACAGGGCATCCTGAGCATTATATGTCAGAGTTTTGAGGGTCTCAATCATGATGCTTGATTTGTCAGATGCAAGGAGAGTATACACATTTGTGGAGGGATTGACAGAGCCATTGTGAGGATTGGTGAAGTCTCGCAAACCATCTATTGTTCTGGAGGCAATGCCTTGCACTCAGGATTTGCAAGGGGGTATCCCCAAGACTCGAGCTCCATTTCCTGCACGCACTGCCTTTCCTCATAAGGGAGGTGACACTAGAGCAGCCATAACACAGAGAGCAGCTCAAGGGCATGCTTAGTTGGATGCTGAGACAAGGAGAGACCTCGGGAAGAGGAAGCTATGTTTTACATGCCGAGAGGCTTGGGCACTTGGTCATCGGTGCACAATAGGCAATGCCCATTACATCGAGGTCTTCTCAGTCAGTGATCAAGATGATGATGAGGAGTTGGATTTTGGTGGCGAAGATAACGAGGAGGCAATAGGGAGAGGACCACCACCAACACCTCAAGGAGGAGCATCCTTCGCTTAGCAAGGGGAGTCCTAGCTTCTTTGTGTAGGATTCCCAAATTTTTGACTATGGGGATCAGAGGTACGGTGCAGGGGCAACATGTCTCAGTATTAGTAGACACTGGGGCCACCCACAATGTTATTGATGCTTAGATTGTCCAGAGGAGGGGCATCACCACTATAGAGTTTTAGGGGTTTTAGGTCCTAGTACTAGGGGACAAGACTATGCAGTGCACTCGATATGTTCCCGCTTTGACAGTGACTATGGGGAACTATTCGATGGCAGACCACTTTTTTGTGGTTGATGTACTGGACACCAATGTGGTGCTGGGTGTCCAATGGTTGTACTTCCTTGGTCGGGTTACCACCGATTGGAAACAATTAGTGATGGAGTTTGCCAGACCAAATGGCAAGCTGGTGTATTTTAAGGGCATGCATTCGTGCCCCCCTCAGACAATTTCAGCGCACTGGATGGAGGTCGATTTGAGGCATGGAGACATAGCATGGGGCAAGAGAGCTAAGGATTTCAGAGGCTAGGATAAATAACACACCACCACATCCAGACATACAGGCAGTGCTGGATAGATATCCGGTAGTTTTTGGAGATATACCACCTAGGCAATCCCTTAATAGAGGATTTGAGCACACTATAGAGTTGGAGCTTGTTGTGCAGGCAATCATCACTAGACCCTATAGGCGTCCCAAGACATATAATGTTAAAATTGGCAAGTAGGACCAAACTCCATGTGGGTCATCTTATTAATGGAAGTTGATATTTTTCTTGGATCCCTCTCATCGAGAGGTGTAGGATTGATCTAACGATCATCCGATTCTGATAAGTATTCATGGATATATGAATTTATTTGTGTTATGGGACAATTCGTCAAGGTCGGCCAACAACCAAATAAACCCCACTTGTGCTCAACGTTTCAGTATAAATAGAGGTGGCCTTCAAGTCATTTTCAACAGACTTGGGATCTCTTCCTCTCTACTTGTCTTTGGGTTTTAGTAGGAGGAGAGATCTTAAGGGATAATGCTACCTTAATCTAGAGGGCAAAAGTCGGGACTGCCAGCAACTAGCAGAATAGTCGAAACAGCTAGAACTGTTGGGAACTATCGGGAAATGCGGGAACTGCTGGGAATTGCCGGAACCGCTGGGAACTGCGGGGAACTGCCGGGAATTGCCGGAACTGCTGGAACTACCGGAAACTGCTAAAACTACCGGGAACTGCCAGGAATGCCGTAACTGCTGGGAACTCTTGGAACTGCTGGAACTGCCAAGAATTGCCGAGAACTGCCGGGAACTACCTGGAATAGCTGGAACTGCCAGAACTATCGAGAACTACTGGAACTGTCGGAACAACCATGAACTACTGGGAACTGCAGGGAACAGCTGGAACTGCCGGGAACTGTCGGAACTGCACAAGAAGCAAGCAAGGTGCAACCTGAGCATCGGCTAGTATGACAACATGGTGTAGCAATGGCACATAATGCACTATAGTGATTGGTACAGTGATGATTAATGAAGCGTGGTGAGATGCAGCATAGTGATGATGGGTGCAACATGGTGCAGCGCGGCGAGGTGCAGCAAGATGACGAAATGCAGCACAACGATAGGTGAAGGAGTCACCTTGGAGAATCAGTTGAAGCATCATGTCTTCAACTGATTTCATATCTCATGTTCTTGGAGATGATCTATGCTCTTATCTTGATAAGTCAAAGTGTTGACTTCTGTTGTAAACGTACTATCACTCTCTCTCTGCTGAAGTATTGAAGAACATATAAAAAGAATTGATCAAGGGTTTCCCCACATTGGGGTTTGTCCGTAGCTAGCACCACATCTTGTGTCCTCTTGTCTTGGCATGTCTTCTGCAATTTATGTTTATGTTCTAGCAACAATTTACTTTAATGTTAATGTGAAGATATTGAGCTAACTGTGAAAATTGAAATAAATTGTTCTAAGCATAGAACATACCTAAAATTAACATGGTATCAAAGCTGAGGTGAAGACAATGCCCAACCAAGAGTGAAAGAGCAATCACCGAAGACAATTGAGAAAGGCAAAAAAAGGATCAATGGATTCCTCATCCCTCTTCAAATTCACCAAGGGTGAAGTTGAAGTAGAGTATTATTAGAATGGCACAGAAAATGTTTCTGATGGCCTACCTAAAGATCACTTCAATGGGAAGTCCGGATCTAAGATTGGAAAGAAAGGCAAATGCCTTAGTTGTAATAAGTTCGACCATTATGCGAAGGAGTGTCAAGGTATGGACACGTCACTTGATGATGATAACAATCATTCTAGGGACATCTTCAATGATCAGAGGAATGACAGGTAATGCAGGTCATCAAGGAAATGGAAGACTTTTTAGAGAAAGCAAGGATTCCCGGGTATGAAGAATCAAATGTTGTTTCTAATAAGATAAAGAAGCGTTATCTTGTATTGGCCCTCTCCTTCTGATTCTTTGGGAATCTGACTTATTGATCATAGTGCTTCAAGGCACCTCATCGAATAGAAGGGTGCTCTCTCGAATTTGGTAGAGTCGGAAACAACCGTGGGATTATACTTGGAGTCGATGCCACCTATTCCAGAAAGGGTGTAGGGAATGTTACCCCTCAATTAAATGAGGGTAACTCTATTCATTTACAAGAATCTCTTTTATGTACCTAAATGCAAGAAGAACCTAGTGTCCATCTCGGAAATGGAAGCCAAAGGTTTCAGGGTGGCATTCATCGATGGAAAGGTACGTATTAAAAAATGGAATTTTCAAAGATGCTTTTTCTCATGGGTTCAGGGTTGGCAATTTGTATCAAGTCGCAGGATGGTCCATTTTGGATCATGTCAATTGACATATCGCATCTATAAGACTGGAGGTCTACCTATGGGGCCCTACCCGATGTGAGTCAAATGTTGATAGGGATGCTTGAATTCAAGAAGAGCATGAAGGTACATGTCTGAGATGTATTGAAGGAAAATCTTATAAGGGGACCATTCCCCTCATGCAGCAAGTCCACAGGTTTCGAACAACTCGATGAGTTTGAGATTCATGATCGGGAATCTCATGTATACAAGTGGAAGAAAGTTGTCTATGGCTTGAAGCAAAACACCCCGGGCATAGTATGAGAGTATTGATAATTGTCTGATGAATTTGAGATTCACTAGGAGTGAAATTGATCCAAACCATTACCCGAAGGTTGTGGATGATAGACCTCTCATACCGGCACCTTATGAGGACGACCTATTACTAATAGGTGCAGACCCTCTCATTTGCAGAAGTAAGAGGGAGTTGAATTTCGGATGTGGAATGATAAACTACATGCCTGTGACTACCTCGAGGATCTTAACTTTCAGAAGTTATATGGTAGTGATGTCGGACCAGATTTGGGAAATGCTTCTAAGTTTCATAAACTCATTCGCATTGATGTTATTAGTGAAGTTTCATCCATACATATGTTTTGTAGTTAGCATGGTGAGCTCATATTTGGTTGAGCCTCACTGGATTGGTGCCAAGAATCTTCTGAGATATCTTCGGGGCACAATCTCTCATGGATTGAGATACACTGCTAGAAATATGAAACTGCATGATTATTCGAATGCTGACTGGGCAGGCAATGTGGACGATCACTAGAACACTTCTCAGTGCTGGTTCTCTTTTCATTCTTCTTCGATATCATGGATGAGTAGGAAGCAGAAGTCGGTTGCTATAAGCACCGCCGAGACCGAATACATAGCTACGAGTATGATCTCATGTGAAGCTGCATGGTTGCAGAAGCTCTTAAGTGAGTTGTTTGTACACATGATAAATACCACTGTGATTCTCTATGACAACCAGAGGGGGGATTCGATTATTGAGGAATCCCGTATTCAATGATTGCTCCAGCAGGTAGACATTAGATACTGCCTTATCTGGGATATGTTAAGTCGATGAGCGAGGAAGCTCCATCGCAATGAGATTGATGTACAAGTCGCAGACATTTTGTCAAAGCCTCAGGGAAAGGTCAAATTCGTGACTTTCCTGAACGACTTAGAGTCGTTGAGAAACCTTCTTATAAGGCTCCTGCATGTTGCATGCATTGATTTCTAGGAGCTCTGGGGGCTTGGGGTACTTACTGGAGCAACATACGACCACAGGGCGACTCACCCTCCCCTGGTGGTGCACTATGTATAGGATGACAGGTTCAACCTTCCCCTGTGATACCCCGTGGCGACTATGGAACAGGATGATTAGTTCTCCTGTGGGTCGGGATGATTAGTTCTCCCATGGCAACTGTGGAATAGGATGATTAGTTCTGCTGTGGGTTGGGATGATTAGTTCTCCCGGGGCAACTATGGAACAAGATGATTAGTTCTCTTTTGGGCCATGATGATTAGTTCTCCTGTGGCAACTGTGGAACATGATGATTAGTTCTCCTGTGGCAACTGTGGAACATGATGATTAGTTCTCCTGTGGGCCGGGATGATTAGTTCTCCCGTGGCAACTGTGAAACAGGATGATTAGTTCTCCTATGGCGACTGTGGGGCAGGATGATTCGTTTTCCTATGGACAAGATGATTAGTTCTCTTGTCGAGGCATCCTACCCATGTAGTTTGGGACTCATGGGAAGTACCTCTCATCCGATCAATGAGCAGGGAAATGGGGTTAGGGACCATAATAGTACTATTGATGGACGCATCGTTGTATCTACCATACTCCTTATGCTAGGATGACCTCCATTCATCCTGGATCAATGAAACTAATTTGGGATCAGTATGGGTAGTTTGAGACACTCTCTTGTGATATTGATCTGGGATCAATAAAATTGACTTCGGGCCAGTAAGAGTGATGTAACACACTCTCTTCAGATGAAACTGACTTTGGATCAGTAGAGAATGGTATGAGACATTCTCAATCAATTCTTCTTCTTCATGGTTCAGCAGCGCAGAGCAGTGCAGGGCAGTGATGGAAGAGATAGTACAGGCGGACATATGGATCAGCGGATGGAGTTCTCCCTAGTTGAGAGGCAGTGTTAAAATTGGCAACTAGGGCCAAACTCCATGTGGGTCATCTTATTAATGGAAGCTGATATTTTTCTTGGATCCCTCTCATCGAGAGGTGTAGGATTGATCTAAAGATCATCCGATTCCGATAAGTATTCATGGAGATATGAATTTATTTGTATTATGGGACAATTTGTCATGGTCGACCAACAACCAAATAAACCCCACTTGTGCTCAACATTTTAGTATAAATAGAGGTGGCCTTCAAGTCATTTTCAACAGAGTTGGGATCTATTCCTCTCTACTTGTCTTTGGGTTTTAGTAGGAGGAGAGATCCTAAGGAATAACGCTGCCCTAATCTAGAGGGCAGAAGCCGGAACTGCCGGGAATTGTCGGGAACTACTGGAACTTCTAGGAACAGCCAGAACAGCCGAAACTGTCGGAAACTATCGGGAACTGCCGGAACTGCTGGGAACTACCAGGAACTGCTGGGAACTACCAGGAACTGCTGGGAACTGTCGGAATTGTCGGGAATTGCTGGGAACTGTCGGAATTGTCGGGAACTGTCAGGACTGTCAGGAACAGTCGGGCACTGCCGGAACTGTCGGCACTGCTGGAATTGCCGAGAACTGCCGGGACTGCCGAGAACTGCTGAGACTGCCAGGAATTGTCGGGAATAGCCGAGAACTGCACAACAAGCAAGCAAGGTGCAGTAAGAGCATAGGTCAGTACGACAACATGGTGTAGTGCAATACATTGATGGGTACAGTCCTGATTAATGAAGCGTGATGAGATGCAACATAGTGATGATGGGTGCAACGTGATGCAGTGCGTTGAGGTGCAGCAGGATGATGAAATGCAACATAATGATAGGTGAAGGAGTCACCTTGGAGAATCAATTGAAGCATCATGTCTTCAACTAATCTCATGTATCATCTTCTTAGAGATGATCTATGCTCTTATCTAGATAAGTCAAAGTGTTGACATCTGTTGTAAATGTACTATCTTTCTCTCTCTGCTGAACGAACTATTGAAGAACAAATAAGAAGATTGATCAAGGGTTTCCCCACATTGGGGTTTGTCCTTAGCTAGCGCGACATCTTGTCTCCTCTTGTCTTGGCTTGTCTTCTGCAATTTATGTTTATGTTCTATCTGTAGTTTATTTTAATGCTAATGTGAAGATATTGAGCTAATTATGAAAATTGAAATAAATTGCTCTAAGCATAGAACATACCTAAAATTAACATGGTATTAGAGTTGAGGTGAAGACAATGCCCAAGCAAGAGTGAAAGAGCAATCATTGAAGACAGTTGGGAATGGAAAAAAAGGATCAATGGATTCCTCATCCCTCTTCAAATTCACCAAGGGTGAAGTCGAAGTAGAGAATATTATCAGAATGGCGCAACAGAAGTTTCTGATGGCCTACCTAAAGATCACTTCAATGGGAAGTCTTGATCTAAGGGTGGAAGGAAAGGTAGATGCCTTGGTTGTAATAAGTTCGCCATTATGCGAAGGAGTGTCTGAGGTAAGGACACATCACTTGATGATGATATCAATCATTCCAGGGACATCTTCAATGATCAGAGGAATGACAAGTAATGCAAGTCATCAAGGAAATGGACGACTCTTCAAAGAAAGCAAGGAATCCTTGGTATGAAGAATCAAATGTTGTTTATGATAAGATAAAGAAGCGTTATCTTGTATTGGTCCTCTCCTTCAGATTCTTTGGGAATCTGACTTATTGATCGTAGTGCTTCAAGGCACCTCATCGCATAGAAGGGTGCTCTCTCGAATTTGGTAGAAGATAGAAACAACCGTGGGATTATACTTGGAGTCAATGCTACCTATCCCGAAAAAGGTGTAGGGAATGTTACCCCTTAATTGAATGAGGGTAACTCTATTCATTTACAAGAATATCTTTTATGTACCTAATCGCAAGAAGAACCTGGTGTCCATCTCGGAAATGGAAGTCAAAGGTTTCAGGGTGGCATTCATCGATGGAAAGGTA
>APFE031298923.1:0-24786 GCA_000404065.3 Pinus taeda | reverse complement strand
AAATTAAGATATTATAAGGAGGTCATCAACCCCACCCTAGAAGATCAAAAGTATCTCTCTGTTTTATCTAGCTCAAAGAATAAAATTAATATAGCCAAGATTAGAACGAACTCTCATGAGCTCCATAGTGAAACGCGACGTTGGGCAGTTCCTAAAACACCATGGATGGAAAGGTTCTGCCATCTCTGTGAGAATACAAACATCGAGGATGAAAATCACTTCCTCTTAGAGTGCCCCATGTACAACCACATTAGATCTCAGTTTCAAAATCTTTGTTTCAATACTGAATTTCGTAGCCTTTTACATTTTCAAAATTACAGTGAGCTCGGGAGGCTTCTCTCCAAGCTTTTTGAGCATAGGAATAAAATCTTAAATCAAACTAAATAATTCATTTCTTTAGGTCTGATAGACCAGAGTTTGGTCTCAATGGACGTTAACCATCATCATCATCATCATCATCATCATCTCATCATCATCATTATCATCGTCATCATCATCATGAATCAAAAGTTCATTTTTTTCATAAGAAAAAAGTCTTTACTTTTATAAAAGAAATATTTTAGTAAAATGGTATATTGCATTAAATTAGATAATCAGTTAAATAATTTTTTAAATAAGGAATTTTTTAAAGAAATGAGGTTTTGAAGAAATTTGGTTTGGAAAAAGGCATACCAACAGAGATTAACCTAAACTTGGGAGAATGGAAGCACAGACAAATTTTGGATTCTGAACGAATTCCTTTTAAATGCCAACACTTTCATGACTATGGTCACTTTGCAAGGGACTGTTCTAAAGTTGGACAAAAACTTGTGGATATCTTAGTTCCCCTGTTGGAACAGTGGCAAAAGCAAAAGAAAGGTCTGAAAGGAAAAGGAGCCTCTCAAAAAACTCAAGGAACTACAAGTAATATCGCAGCTCCTTCCTCTAACCCTTTTAACGTTCTCATCCCCCCACATGAGGTGGAAGAAACTCCCATCTTGCAAGAAGAAGACACAAGCAATGAAAAATAAATGGAAATCGATGGAACTAAGGATGGTGAAATAGTAATAGAATGTAGTCCCACCAAAGGAATCAAGTTCATTGCCTCCCCTTCAAGGGTGGCCATGGCCTCAGGACCCCCAGGCGACCTTCCAAGAAATGTTAGCGAAGAAATAGGTAGAGTCATTACTTGGAATATGACTCATAACTTAACTTGGGTAGACGATTGCAACAGTCACAAAATTGAGAGCTCCAAAAGAAAAGGCAAACCGAAGCAAAAAGCTCTAAGGGAAAAAGAAGTTGAGTTGAATAAAAAACTAGGAAGTCAACCCATTATTACGAAAATACTGAAAGGGAAGCTAGTAAAAACTAAGGTAGGAAAGGTTGGTGTGCTTGGCAAAGTCACATATTCTAAATGAAATTAATTTCCGGGAATATAAGGGGACTAGGTAACCCCGCAATAAACCTAGTTGTGTAAGATATAATAAGACAAGAATCGTTGATGGTTGTTTTTCTCCAAGAAACAAAACTGGATGAGACAGAATGTTGGCGAAGTATTTTGTAAAGAATGCTTCGAGATTGTTTAATCATCTAGAGAAGCTTTTGGAGGTCTAGGTAATTTTTAGTCAAATATGCATTTTGCACTGTGGAAAAACTAAAAATGAAATCTTGGGTGATGGCACTCTTAGAGGTAATAGAAACTGGAGGACGAATACCCTTTATAAATATTTATGCTCCAGTGCTATATAGTGAAAAGGTGGAATTATGGGACTCTTTGGATATTCTAAAGGAAAGGAGTATGCATCTTAATTGTGTGATTAGAGGTGTCTTCAAACCATTTTAAATAATGTAGAAAAAAGACGAGGAACTATAGTGAGGGATCCGTTCAAAGATCGAATGGAAGACTTAATAGACAATTGGGATTTTCTGGATGTTATTCCAAAGGTACGGAAATACACTTGGTCAAATAGATGAACCAGTCCTCAATACATTGCAGATCGCTTCGATTCTTT
Source organism: Pinus taeda (assembly GCA_000404065.3). NCBI lineage: Eukaryota > Viridiplantae > Streptophyta > Pinopsida > Pinales > Pinaceae > Pinus > Pinus taeda. The sequence goes on along the minus strand of APFE031298923.1, from coordinate 22,795 downwards.
TCTGATTCACAATTGCTGGTTTTTTATAGGTAGTGATAGTTCTTCATCTATTGAATCCCAAGGAGATTATGATCATCGAACTATTATGATCAAAATGGAGAAGGTGGAAAAACTTGGGCCTCTGCCTTTCAAGTTCAACGCAGATTGGGGGCTATCGGAAGAGGTGGGGGATCTGGTGGTAAGGGCATGGAAGACCATTGTTCAAGGCTCCCCAAACTTTGTATGGGAATCCAAGCTAAAGAATGTGAAACGAGAACTCAAGAGATGGTTGAAGGAGAACTATCAACCTCCAGGAAAATAAATGAGAGACAAAGTTCAAGAACTCAAGGAACACTACAAATTGATGGAAGAAGCCCCAATTGAGGAAAAGAACATTCATCATGAAGAGGAACTCTCTAGCCAGATATTCGCCATAAGGCGTCAAGAAGAAAATATTTGGAGGTTAAAATCTCGTAGCCTGTGGTTAAAAATTAGGGACAACAATGTTGCCTTCTTTCATAAGCAAGCCAAGATAAGGGAGGCACGAAATAGAATTAAATAAATAGAGCATGTTGGGAAGCCAAATGTTTTCTCCTTCAAGGGCATCAAGGAGGAGGCCCCGATCTTCTTCAAATATCTCCTCAGTAAAGATCATATTCCCCTCGATTGAGCTAAGGACTTCCCCCATCCTTTACCTGAGGTGATCTCTCTTGTAGCCAATCTTCTCCTACTAGATGAAATTAAGGATGAGGAAGTTTGAAGAGTGGTTTGGTCCTTGGAACCTGAAAAATCTCCTAAGCTTGACTAGTTCTCTATTTGTTTTTATCGATTATATTGGAATACTATTAAAAAGGATCCCTTGAGAATGCTAAACCACACCATAATCAAAAATAAAATTGGTGGAAACACTAATTATTCATTTCTTGCTCTAATCCCCAAGGAAGCCATCCCAACCAACTTCTCCAAATTTCATCCCATTTCTCTCTACAAATCTTCTTACAAAATCCTAACCAAAATCATTACCAACATAGTCAAACCTTTACTCTCTTTCTTTATCTCTGAGAACCAAGGGGGATTTATGCATCACAAACATATCTTTGATAACATAATTTTGGTCCAGGAAACTATTCATTCGAGAAAGGATGTGAGAGAAGTTAGATTCATATTTATTACTTTGGACATGGCCAACACTTTTAATTGGTACTTCCTTTTCCTTGTTTTGGAAAAATTAGGTTTCAATGGACCAACCTCCTTCTTTGCTACTTCTAGAGGACTTTGACAAGGGTGTATGTTTTCAACTTTGCTCTACATAATAATGGCTAAAACCTTGAGCAAAAATATTGAGGTAGCAAGGTTGGATGGTTCTCTTCCAGGCCTAAGCATTGCTAGAAATGTTCAGGAAGTCAACAACTCCCAGTTCATAGATGACACTCTCCTTCTCGGTGGTGCCTCCTTAGTTATTGCCTCAATATTCAAGAGTATCGTGGATTTATACCTTCTTTTGTTTGGAGGTCTGATCAATAAAAAGAAATGTCAATTGATTGGTTGGAATTTATTTATGTTTATTTTGACTGAAATTTCCATATTGTCGGGGTTCCCAATTTATATAGACAGAAACTCCTTTTCCTATCTTGGGATTCCAATATCCTTTAAGTAGGAGTCTAGGGAAGACTAGGATTCTGTCGTGCAGAAAATAAAAAAAAGGATTCAATATTGGGGAGAAAGGTGGCTAAATCTAGTAGGGAGGGTCATTCTGATCAAATTGGTTCAATCCTCCCTTCCAGTGTATCTGGGGTCATGTTTGTTAGCTCCAAAGAACATAATTCATAGATTAAGTAGCATAATTCGGAAATTCCTCTGGCCGGGAGACAAAAATAATGAAAACAAATTCCATCTTGTCAACTGGAAAATGGTAAGGCAGCCAAGGAATATGGGGGGATCAGAAATCAAAGACCTCGAATTCATGAATCTAGCTCTTGGTGCCAAACTGGTTTGGAGGTTACTCTCGAATTCAAATGAATGGTGGAAAAAGGCCTTTACAAGGAAATACTTCCACAAAAATCGTCTCCTTAGACATGAAGGAGAAGTTTGAGAAGGGAAAGGTACCAAAATTTGGAAGCTTTGCAAAACAACGCCCCTTTTTTGTTGAATCATTTAGGTTGGCAACTGGCTAATGGGAAGCGTATTCATATGTGGAAATATCGCTCTCCCCTCTCTGATCTATTAGCTGATGACCAAGGGTTTATGGATCTTAAAAATTGGATGATGGAACATGGTTTTACTCATCTAGCTGACATTTCCAGTTGGGATGAACAAGGAAATTGGAACGGGTGGAGAACATTGAATCTTCCCAAGCATTTGTTGCATCATTGACATTCAATAATATGCCATATGAAAGAGTTTGCACCTATTTCTACCTGCAAATTGGATAAAAATATTTGGCTTGGAGGGAAATCTAAAAAGTATACAGTTAAACAGGGATATGCTATGCTCATTAAGAAACTTCCCTCTCCATCTCCAACATGAATATGGTAAAATATTTGGAACAAGGATGGTCTCCCAAAGGTCAACATCTTCTATTGGGAGCTAGTCAATGAGAAAATTTTGCCAGTTGAGAACCTTAGGAAAAGAAACATCCATGGGCCTTCTCATTGTGTGCTTTGTGGCAAGGTGGAGGAATCCATCAAGCATCTCTTTTTCTTTTGCCCCTTCTCAATGAATACTTGGAAATTTTCTCTCATGCATTTTTTTAATCTATCTTTTATTCTTGAAGAGTGGAATGTGATGCTTAATCTATGGTGATCTCAATATCCCTTTCCTAAGAAATCTAGCTCCCCCTTTATGTGATGTTGGATGGAATTTCCAAAATTCCTTTATTGGTTGATTTGGATTTGTCGAAATCAAGTGGTCTTCCATGATAAATGGTGCTCCCCATAATCTGTTGCCATGAAAGGAATGCAACTCCTCTTTGTGGTGTTATCCTCTTGAGGATATGATGAAGAGGAAATAAAGGATCTATCTGCAGAAGAAAAAGATTACCTCATAATTTCTAAAAACTCAAAGTCTACCTCCAATAAAAAAGGAATAATAAAGTCCCTCCATTTTGTATGAAACTGTCCAGGGAAAATTTTGAAGAATGGCAAAGGAATATAGGGAAAGTTTAGCGCTTTTTCAATGTTGTTTCGAAAGGTAACCCCAAGGAGGCAGGAGCGGGAGGGGTGACATTTAACCTCGAAGAAAAACATGAAACAAAGTAAGCATGGGGACTTGGGAAAACCTCGAATAACCAATCTGAAGCTCTCTCTCTTTGGCAAGGTCTAAAGATAGGCACCTCCAAAGGGGTAAAATAATTGATTATTGTTGGCGATTCAAAATTCTTAAACCTTCATTTGTCAATTATTGTCCAAGTCTAAAAGGTTAATATGGATACAATGTATTTGTACCAACTTTTAGAGTTTTAAAGGGGAATGCCTTGTAAATGAGTAAGGAACATTTGCTAATAATTTAGCCTCTCTAACATATACCCAACAATAATCATAGTTTATTTCTTTTTAATGAAAGGTAAAGTATTATAATTGTATTGGAGCATTATATATATTTATAAATCACTCTTTAAATAAATTAAAAAAAAAAAAGTAAACATGAGTTTAACCTTCCATAAAAATATTACTATATAGTATTTCTTATTTTAGGAATTTTTGATATAATCAAGCGAACGAGCAATTATATCATATTCTTTAATTATATTAAAAAAGATATAATTGAATTCACATTGAACTAAGAAACCAAGAAAAAGACATCATATTTTTTTTCAAAACTAAAATGACAAGTTTCCTCCATAATGAAATGACAAGTTCCCTCCACCAAGTGTAGTAATGTTTAAAGTTGAGAATATTAATCATAAGCCCAAATGCAAAATCTATGGGCAAGAGTTCATCATTGTAGAGCTTGAACCCATGCAAAATCAAATGTATGGACATTCTTAAGGTTTTTGATTAATTTATTTTTGAAAGATAAAAATAAAATATATTATTATGTATATATATTTGCAAAAGGCTTATAGGATCTTTGAGGCTAAGAATTACAAAATTTAGATTTGTATTATTGATATCCTTCATTTTAAGGATATCTCAATCTGTTGTTTACTCATTTTTAATAGAACTTTAGAATATTTTTAATATAATGTTATTTTTTTCCCAAACTTACTAGCTATGTAAATTATTCAAATCTTTAAATTTAATGAATGTTTTTATATTATTTGTTTATTCTAAAAACAATAGATCATTACATATATGAAATTAATATCTCCATATTTATAAATTAAGTATAAATGTTCATCTCTAATTATATTTTTCCATATAATTGTTTTAAAAGTGAGGTAATGAAAACTTATATTAAAACAATCAAATAAAGGATGAGTTAATAAAAACCTATACTAAAAACACCAAATAAATGTTTTATAAGTAGAAATTCTCTTATAGGCACATCATTATTATTCTATTGAAGTAATAATTAAAATAAACTTATATTCATACAATTTTTATTTTTCATCACAATCTTATCATAGTTTGAAAAACCTAGACTGTTGAATAATTGATGTTACCAATTTCTTTTTCCTAATTTTCATTTTTTAATATTTTCTATATGAAAATAATAAAAAACTTTATCTAGCCCCAAGAGTTACCTCAATCGGTCAAATCAAGTGCCTGGCCAATGGGAGGTCACAGGGTCGAATCCCGAAAGCTCTTGGGGTTAGGTCAGTAAATAGGCCGAGGGGTGTTGATGCCCTTCGGGTGGCGTCCACTCAGAGATTTAAACCCCTGGACTTAGCGGCTACCCACTGACCAGGGTATCCGTGAACCAGGCCGAGGGGTGTTGATGCCCTTCGGGTGGTGTCCACTCAGAGATTTAAACCCCTGGACGTAGCGGCTCCACTGACCAAGTATCCGTGACCCGTAATTGAAAAAAAATAAAACTTTATCTTAAATACATATTAACTTATAAGTAAATTTATTATAATTACAATGCTATTTTTAGTTTAATTACCTTTTGATTTAATAAAAAATTATGCTTATTAATCATGTAAAATAGTAATATTATAAAATGAATAAATATTAAAAATACATTTGAATAATGGCCATTTCTTTCATTCATTAAAAAAAAAAATTAAACAATTAGAACAATACAACTATATATGGTTACATTACAAGTAGCCAAATTTCAAAGAGATTATAAATTTGTAATTAAAAAAAATTAAAAAATAAGAAACTGTTGAAATACAGCAATAAACTTTTCCCATAAAAAGTATTCTCTCTTAATCATTTATCATTTATGACTTCCACCATATGCGATGAAATTCCATATGTCATACAGATTTTACATCAGCATACAAATGGTAAACTACACTGCATAGCATATATCAGCAAACGCAAGGTCCTACAGAATTAATCCATTGGCTCTAGTTGTTAGTAGAGACGCATGGACACAGAATCCATATGCCAGAAATTCAAACTCTGGACTTTGAATTATAGTTCTGATTTCTATACAATTATAGTACAAGCAAAATACACAACGACCCTTTGCATTATAGCAATTGTTGAATTAGCCAATGAATTCTCCTTTGAAATAGTTGTTGTTCCCATTGAGAAGATGAGATGCCCTGCATCTGGGACATGGCCACATAAGAAATTTGTTACCACCCATCACCTTACCTGCAGAATGAACCCATGTGTTGTCTTTAAAATCATAACTGGATTACAGGAGGGGGTCTAGGCAGCATGCAATTTTTTAACAAGGTGGTGCCACAATCCATCTGAGCTTGCCACGTAGGAAAAATGGTGATGGAGAAACATCCATTGCGTAACCCCCCTCCTTATTAAATGTCAGAAAGAACGGGGGTTGCGCAATTGAATCATGGTCATTGATTTTCAAGAGCCAACACCATTCGTTAAAATATGTTAGGTGTGTAATCTTGTGCGTCCGTCGTTGATTTGCCTCTTTTGTGCTTGTTGAGTGGTGGCATAGTATGGTTTGTCTATTGAATAGATAGAGTTTGATGCTTAATGGCCAAATTCGTTGGTGAACTTAGAGATAATGTGGCAAGTCCAATATGTTTTTAATAATACAATTAATATGTTAAATAAATAATTTTATAAAAAATATAAAATCATAGGTGGCAACCTCCTGCAAGTAGGAGCCTGTGTACTGGTAAGAGTTTGCGCTAGTACAAAATGTAAACTATTTTATTTATAATAAGAAAGAAGATAGAGGCACCAACAACAATGGTTTTCTCCCACATTGAATTTCCACCTAAAAATCTTAGTGTTCCTATGTATCTTGTGTTGATGTGTTATGGTTTACATGCTTTATACTCAAGTTGCTCATGGTTTATAACATAGTATCCTGCTAATGAAATAATGGTTCAAGATAACTTTGAAATGAAAGCATAAATTAAGTAAATTTAAATTGGGTATGATATATTGATTACCCCATCTTGGCCCCCTGCCCCCTTCCCCCTTCTTAGTATTTCTAACATAGGAGACACCAATCCCCTTTATTGTTTTATAGGCACCAACCTATAAGAGATATCAATCCTATTTACTACTTTGTAGGCATCAACCGATAAGACACCGATCCCCTCCAATCCCCTCAACTATTGGAGACACCAATCCCCTAAACTATTGGAGACACCAATCCTCTTTGTTGCTTTATAGGTGCCAACATATGGGAGACATCAATCCCTTCTGCTACATTGTAGGCACCAATCTATAGGAGACAAAAATTTCCTGTATTGCTTTGAAGGAATCAACCTATAGGAGACACCAATCCCCTCCGCTTCTAGGTAGGCACCAACCTATAGGAGACACAAATCGCCTTTGCTGCATTGTAGGCACCAACCTACATGAGATACTAATCCCCAGTACTACAAATATTCATAGGCATCAACCTACTTCACTAATATACTTGCTTCTTCATAATGTTTGTTGCTTCTTCTTTCACTAAGTCTTTTTGCTAATTCTTCCTTCACCGGGTTTGTATTGATTTTTCATTCACTGGGTCTACTTGTTACTTCTTCCTTCACCAGATCTACTTCTCCCAAAACTTGTGCTTTTGGATTCTTTCCAAGAACAAACTTGAACAACAAGCCACATATTCAATTTTGCAAATATTGTTTTGAAATTTCTATCATAGGTACTTAGAGAAGTATTTATGTCTCATCAAAATTTCCCAGCCTGAAACATCCTAGCAAGAAAGTTATAGAAAAATGTACAGTTGGTCTATTTGAAGCATGTTTCAAGAGCATTCAAGAACAACAAATCCCTCAAATCATATCTCAAAAATTACAATGAAACAAGGTCTAAGTTTTCTACCATAAGTATTGTTAGCATTGAGGTGCATTGTTGCTATTTTAATAGGAATATCCCCTGTTTTAACTCTGATGGTCCACGTCTCCTCTTGCTCCTCTTTGGCCATAAGCCTTTAAAAACCCGGGACCATACAATTATTGCAATACAAAGGAAAACACGGGAAAACCCGCAGCCAAACCATAAGCCTGACTTCAAAAATTATACACCTCATAAATATCGACGGATCCGCTCTCGGTTCACTTCCTTTCCACTGCGCTCTCCATTCTTCGATCTCATATCAGATCGATCTCCACTGCTTGACCAACATCCCGATCGTTGATCCACACCATCCAACGACCCCCGTACTCCACTTCCCACCAGTCACCTGGGGAGGAAATTTGCTGGCTTTGTTAGTGTTTTTGACAGTCGGACAATGAACTGAAATAACATAATGCATGGTCGAAAAGGGAAAAAACAACAGCACGATGCAACTAAACCAATAGAAATGATCATGGAACATCGTTGACATGAGTGAACCACTTGACAGCGCGACGAAATTACCAGAATTTGATTACCGTGTTTGTTAGAAACAAATCTCTCTGAGCTCATGTTTGTCTAGTTACGACATCAAGTAGTTAAAAGATGGAGGGGATAGATTAAGACATCTCGAGCCTCAGAGAGTTCGAGAGTATTGTAAAAAGCTTATAAATCGCTGAAAGTTCGAGGGAAGAGGGGTTCAACTTTTGGAGACTGTGGATACTCTGTTCCTCCCAGCGTCTCATCTTCATTCCAATAATACAAGTTTCTTTTGCTGTTACATGTTCAATCACCATCTTCTCCTTTGTTCTAAGCTTGCACTTGAATAGGTTATTCATGTTTTCTTCTGTGTCTAATGCCAGATAATTGTCATCTTATCTCTGTGTTGATAAATTAGATTTGCAAGCTTCATTTACTTTATGTAGCTAGCCATTCATATGTGTTTATGTATGCATCTGCTAGTACAATCAGGATTCTCCATCTATTCATTGAAGCTATAAACTATTGAGCATTAGTGGTCGAAAGCCTTGTCAAGCTGAGGGTGTTCATGCATGTCTTGAGTGAAAACAGAGTTGAAACAGTCATCTGACTTGATCCAAACCCCAATCCATTCTAATAGTTCAAAGAACGATATTGAAGATTTATATGTTTCCAGTGATTTCTGAGCTACAACCTAGGAGAGTTTCTTGGAGTGCTAACATAATTGGCGCCATTGCTGGGGAGAGCAGACTGAAGCTAAACTTCCCTAGGGGATGACACAGATCTATCTTTGATGATAGACAAAGTATGGACACTACTTGGGTTGTAGTCATCTATCTGGCAACTCTACTGGAGGACAAACCTCTTGGCGACTCCACTCCATAGTTCTGGTTTAGTTTGTGAGGCATACTCGGAGAAATCCTCAGAAGCCACGAGCTGACCTAGTATCTGACCCTGAAAAAATCATCAAAGAAAGAAAGGTGCTGCAAAAAGGAGCATCAGGTTCAGGTAGCTCCAAACAATATTCTCAAGAAAATCCTGTAATAGAACAAATACATGTTGAGAGTATAGCATCTAATACTAACAGTGAAGAAAAAATCTCAGGGATTCATAGAGCTCCTTATTCTTTAGGTTCTCCTTTTGTTGTAAGCCCAAAGGAAGCCTCTCCTCCTATCCATCATACTCCTTTAGTCCTATCAGTCACTCTTCAACCCTCTATCATTTAGACTTCTAGCACCCTTATAGCCACCAAAACTATGGCAACACCTACCAAAATGGCAAGAATCATAGCTGCTAAGTATGGACCTCTAGTACTGCCCACTCCTTTAAATGCCATGCCTACTAGAGAATATCAGAAGTATATGCCTAAGTTCACTGGGACTGAAGGTGTTATAGCTGAAGAACATCTTGAACCATTCTATAGCTATGCTAATAACTTGGACATTAGTAAAGATAATGTATGGATGAGAGTCTTTGTCCAAAGTCTAGATGGAGAGGCTAGAAAATGGTTCAGAGAACTGACCCCAAGGTCTATAACAGATATTGAGGCTTTAGATGATGTATTCCTAAAGCATTGGGGGGATAAGAAGGATCTACTCTACTACCACACCGAGTTTGGGAACTTAAAGAGGGAAAATGGTGAGTTGTTGTTTGATTTTAAGAAGAGGTTTAACCGCATGTACAACAAGATACTAGCTAAAGTAAAACCCACCACTACCTCTGCTAAACTCACCTATGCTAGTGCCTTTGATTCTGACTTCTGTCTACTCTTGAGGGAGAGACAATGTGCTACCTAGCTGATATGCAGGATGCAGCCTTGGAAGTAGAATCAAACATCATGGCTGCAGAGAAGCTCAAGGGGAATGTTGATAGAAGGAGACAGAGGGGCGAATCTTCATCATCTTCAAATCCCAAGATAGATAAAATGACCAAGATGATAGAGTCATTAGCCTCTGAAGTCTCCAAATTAAAGGTTGAGCATCACCCTTGGAAAGGAAGAGTTCCTAATACCTTTTCTCCTAGAAACCCAAATCCATATAGAAGAGCTAATGAATAGTTGCAGATTCTGCAAAGAAGCAAAGATGCCAATGAAGACCTAAGGGTGAAGACCCCTTTCCAAAATGTAGTCATGGAAGAAGAGCAGTTTGAAGAAGATGATGAGATCCATTGTCTAGAAGACAAAGGTAGTGCCTCCTTTTCGACCTTAGCCGCCTATGAAAAGTCATTATTCAATGACCAGATCATCCAACATTGGGATGGTGGAGCTTTTCTGCAAACTGATGATCAACACGGATATGATCTGAGGTCGAAGATGAATAATGCCAAGGAAACTTCTATTCAGAGAGTTGTTGTCCCTGCAATACAACAATCTAATAAGCAGAAACGACCAGCATTTGCTCCCATCATCCTCAAAGCTCCAGCTCACGAGGTAAGAGGCCTTGACAAGTCTCCTTCTCCTTTCAGTTTTGAATCAGAAATTTAGAAGCTAAGCATACCTATACCTCTGATTAAACTAGTGAAGAATGAGTCCTTCAAGAGATCTATCCTCGAGGCCCTTGAGCTTAAATCCATCCAAGCCTCCATTGACTATGTAAATCTGCAAGATGACAAACCAACTGTTGTTCTTAGCCCAATGATTAAAAATTGTGATGACAGCTCCCCATCATTCTATGTTTCTTTGACTATTCATGACAATGTCCTTCACAACTGCCTCTTGGACACAGGAGCCATCCATAATCTAATGCCCAAGGCTGTCATGGATGAGTTGGGTCTTGACATTACCAAGTCTTATCATGACCTGTTTTCTTTTGACTCTAGAAAAGTGAAATGTTTGGGATTAATCAAAGACCTAGCCATCGCCTTGTCTCAGCTGCCCATGAAGAGCATGATGATGGACATTGTGGTAGTAGATGTGCCCCCCAAATTTGGCATGCTGCTTTCCAGAGGTTAGATCAAGAGATTAGGTGGAACATTGCAAAATGATATGTCCTATGCTACTATCCCAGTTTTTAGAGGTGAGAGTAGGAGATTATACAGAGAAGCGCAGTTGGCTTATATCATCAGTGATGAAAGGAATCCCACTAATCATCCCATCTATGATGCTGACACTAATTTTGGAGCCTGTATTCTTCCGATTGAAGAATCCCAGTTGGCCTCCATGCAACTTAGGAAACTAGTTTGCCAGATCACAGAGGAAGAAGGCCCACAAATTTGGGACATGTTCTTTGATGGAGCTTGCTCTAAGGAAGTTGTAGGGGCAGGTGTAGTCCTTGTGTCCCCCACACAAGAATGCATTCATTTATCTTTCAAGTTAAATTTTCAGGTCACAAATAACATAGCAGAGTATGAAGCCTTGATATTGGGCTTAAACGCTGCTAAAGAAATGGGCATCAAAGGTCTGAAGGTGTTTAGAGATGCAGACCTTATCATTCAGCAGGTGAAAAAAACTTTCCAAGCAAAGAATCCAAGGCTGAAAGCATACAGAGATGAGGTATGGAAGCTCAAGGGTTCTTTTAATAGTTTCAGCATTTCTTACATCCCTAGAATGAAGAACCAGCTTGCTGACTCCCTTGATGTGTTTGCTAGCACATTTATTCCTCCTTTGCCTCCTAAATTGACTTATGAAGTTCAGGTGAAATATAGACCATCTCTGCCCGACAATGTCAAATACTGGAAAGTTTTTGAAGATGATGATGAAATTAATAGGTTTTTACAAGTCATTGATGAATTTTCTAAAATGCACATTGACCAAGAAAACGAAACCATTGAAGAATGCAAACAGTCCAAGCTAAAGGACGAGATTGGTCAGGATAGCATTGTTCAGCTACCTAGTAACCATATACCCAAAGGATTGGTGCCCCTAGAGAAGTTGTTTGATCATAATGATGTACCTTATAAGCCTACCAAAAAAAGAAAATGAGTCTGCAGTTCATAGACATAATGTAGGGAGTCCAGCCCATCCAAAGTACATAAATTTGTCCACTCACTTGTCTTCTGCCCAAAGTTCCGAGTATTGCACCCTGATGAAGCAATTTGCTGATATTTTTGCTTAGGAGTACAATGATCTTAAGACCTATGACACCAACATCATCCAGCATAAGATTCCACTGGAGAAGAACACCATCCCTTTTAAGCAGAAATTAAGACCTATTAGCCCTCTCTTATTGCCTTCGATTGAAAAGGAAATCAAGAATTTGTTCGGTGCCAAGATCATATTTCCCCTAAGGTATTCAAAGTGGATAACTAACCTTGTGGTAGTAAGAAAGAAGAATGGAGAAATCAGACTTTGTGTTGACTTCAGGAATCTGAACAAATGCTCTAAAAAAGACAACTACCCCCTACCTGAGATGGAACACTTGCTGCAAAAAGTTTCAGGGGCTAGAGTCATGTCTTTGTTAGATGGATTTTCAGGTAACAATCAGATTGTTGTACATCCAAAAGATTAGGAAAAGACCGCCTTCACTACTCCTTGGGGCACTTTCATGTACTCCAAGATGCCTTTTGGACTGATGAATGTTGGGGATACTTTTCAGAGGACCATGGACATAACCTTTGTGGGAGAGAAAGACAAGTTTGTCCTTATTTACCTTGATGACATAACAATCTTTTCCAGCAGTCACAAGGACCATTTGCAGCATTTGAAGAAGGTGTTTCTAAAGTGCAGACGGTTTGGAATTTCTGTGAACCCAAAGAAGTCACAATTTTCTCTAGAAGGCGGCAAACTTCTGAGACATATTTTTTTTGCTGAAGGTGTGAAGATCGATCTAGCAAGAGTTCAAGCAATTCAGACATTGTCCATCCCAAGGTCAAAAAGGGACATTCAATCTTTTTTGGTTAAGATTAACTTTGTCAGGAGGTTTATTCCAAACTTTGCAGAGCTAGTGAAGCACATCACTTCCATGTTGAAGAAAGGATCATAAAAAAATGGACAGATGGTGCAAGAAGCTCTTTTGAAGCCATCAAACAAACTATCATGAAATCTCCCACTCTAATCAGTCCAGAATATACTAGGGAGTTTTATATCTTCTTTTTTGCCTCTTATGATATACCTGCAGTAGTTTTATTGCAGAAAAATGATGAAAGTGTAGAGCAACTTGTGGCCTTTTTCAGCAAAACTCTGAGGGATGTTGAACTAAGGTATGACCTTATTGAAAAACAAGCTTATGCTCTCATAAAATTTTAAAAGCATTCAGAATTTATATTCTGCATTCCAAAGTGGTCGCATATGTACCTTCAGCCTCCGTAAAAGACGTCCTAACTCAGCCAGATATTGATGGAAAGAGAGCTAAATGGATTGCAAAATTCATAGAGTTCAACATAGAGGTGAAGCCCACCAAGCTTGTCAAAGGCCAGGGCTTCGCTAAGCTTATGGCTGAGGAAAATTGCAGTTTGTTAGACATCAATTTCATGGGTTCAAATTCAGGTGGTGAGCGGATAGAGGAAGTAGCAGAAGAGCAAGAGAATAATCAGTCTTTGGCTGAAAATCTAGCCACCTGTGAATGGTATTCCAATGTAGTTCATTTTTTGCAGAAGCTAGAAGTCCCTCCAGGGCATAGCTCAATTCAAACCTGAGCCGTTAAGCTCAGATCAGCCAAATTCTGCATTAATAAAAACCTACTCTATTGGAGAGACCCATCCGGGATCCTCTTGAGATGTCTAGACAAAGGACAATTTGTGGAGGTCATGCACCAGTTCTATTCTAGCATCTGTGGAAGGCATCATTATTGGAAAGCCACAACCCACAAGATCTTGAGAGTTGGGTATTATTGGCCTACTCTGTTCTCCGATGTGTTTTCTTTTGTGAAATCTTGTGACAAATGTCAGAGGTTTGTAGGAAGACAACAGCTAAAATCTCTGCCCTTGAAGCCAGTACACGCCAATGGTCCCTTCCAGCAGTGGGGTTTGGACTTCATAGGTGAGATCAATCCACATTCCAGTGGCCATCACAAATGGATCTTGGTAGCCACTAATTATTTCACCAAATGGATTGAGGCTATACCCACTAAAAATGTTAATCATCAGGTTATCATAAAGTTCTTGAATGAGAATATTTTCACTAGATTTGGTTGCCCAACCAAACTAGTCACTGATAATGCATCAGCTTTCAGGGCAGAAGAATTGGTGGACATGTGTGAATCCATTGGCATTCAATTGGTGCATTATACCTCATATTATCCTCAAGGAAATGGCCAGACAAAATCATCTAACAAGAGTTTTGTAAGGATAATAAAAAAACTATTGGAGGACAACCACAAAAAACTGGGATTCCAAGTTGAAGTTTGCACTATTGGCTGACAGAGTTACCAACAAGAAGTCCATAGGAAATTATCCATTCAAGCTGGTTTATGGTGCTGGTGTTGTTTTTCCTATCCAGTTGATTCTCCCTGTGGCCAAATTCTTGCAAGAAGAACATGATGAAGAGAACGACATGGCAAGGAGAATGAGTAACTTGGTTGGATTACAGCAGATCAGAGAACAAATGGTTGAGAAGTCAAGAATTCATTAGAAGAAGATCAAAGAAACCTTTGATAGAAAGGCAAAAATGGACAGTTTTCAGGTTGGTGACTGGGTTCTCAAATGGGATGCATTGAAGGAAAAGAGGGCAACCATGGTAAATTTGATGCCTTATGGACAAGACCGATTGTCATTGCTCAAGTTTAGATGAACAATACTTTCATTCTGCACAATTTGGAGGGGGAAGGTGTTTTTGATGGCCCAGTCAATGGGCGGTTTTTGAAACTTTACTTCATATGAGGCTTTAAGGTCTTAATATTGTAATAGGTTTTTTCAGTTTTTGTTTTCTATGCAAATAAACTCCATGCCCAATGGAACACTAGGAGATAAGTTTGTTTTGGTTATTACTGGAAAGGCAGTAGTCTACAGTTCTTGAAACCTCACAGGGAGGCTTTCATCCCCAGAAGGAGCCAATGTTAGCCTTGAGGTGCAGTGCTGCTATTTTAATGGAAATGTCCCCTGTTTTAACTCCGATGGTCCACATATCCTCTTTCTTCGCTTTGGCCATAAGCCTTTAAAAACCCGAGATCATACAATTATCGCAATACAAAGGAAAACATAGGAAAACTCGCAACCGAGCCATAAGCCGGACTTAAAAAATTATACACACGCGCTCATAAATATCGGCGGGTCTACTCTCTATTCATCTCCTTTCCGTTGCACTCTCCATTCTCTGCTCTCCGATCAGATCGATCTCCGCCGCCTGACCAACATTTCGACCGTCGATCCACACCATCCAACGACCCCCATACCCCACTTCCCACCAGTCACCTGGGGAGGAAATTTGTTGGCTTCATCATTGTTTTTGAAAATCGGACATTGAATTGAAATAACATAATGCATGGCCGAAAAGGAAAAAAACAACAGCATGATGTAGCCGAACCAACAGAAATGATCATGGAACATCGCTGGCACGAGTGAACTACCTGACATCGCGGCGAAATTACCAACATTTGATTGCCATGTTTGTTAGAAATAGAGCTCTCTGAGCTCATGTTGGTCTAGTTACGACATCAATTAGTTAGAAGACAGAGTGGATAGATTAAGACATCTTGAGCCTCAGAGAGTTCGAGAGTATTGTAAAAAGCCTATAAATCGTTGAAAGTTCGAAGGAAGAGGGGTTCAACTTTTGGAGACTGTGGATACTCTTTTCCTCCAAGTGTTTCATCTTCATTCCAGTAATACAAGCTTCTTTTGTTATTACATGTTCAATCGCCATCTTCTCCTTTGTTCTAAGCTTGCACTTGAATAGGTTATCCATGTTTTCTTCCTTGTCTAATGCCAGATAACTGTCATCTTATCTCTGGGTTGATAAATTAGATTAGCAAGCTTCATTTACTTTTTGTAGCTAGCCATTCTTATGTGTTTATGTATGCATCTGCTGGTACAGTTAGGATTCTCCATCTATTCATTGAATCTATAAACTATTGAGCATTAGTGGTCGAAAGCCTTGTCAAGATGAGGGTGTTCATGCATGTCTTGAGTGAAAACAGAGTTGAAACAATCATTTGACTTGATCCAAACCCGAATCCATTCCAATAGTTCAGAGAACGATATTGAAGATTCATATGTTTCCATGCATATTTGAGCTACAACCTAGGAGAGTTTCCTAGAGTGCTAACAAGTACATTGATATTCTTCTCTATCTCTTCCAGATTTCACAAACTAAAACATCACAAAGATAAAGTTATAGAAAAAATACCAAGTTGACATGTTTGTAGTAGATTTTATGAGCATTCACGAAGCCTAACTTCCTTAGACCATATCTCAAAAATTATAGCGAAGTGAGGTTTGAAAGTTTGACCATAGGGATATTAATATCTTCTATTTGTATCCTTCATGTTTCAAGTTTTGAAACATCCTAGAAGAAAAGTTATGTGAAAATGTTTAGTTGACATGTTGGAAGTAGATTTCAAGATCATTTAGGAAGCCAAACTTTCTCAGTGCATATCTCTGCAATTAGCAAGCCAAGGCTTGGATTTTTAAAAACAAGTAAATTAACATCTTTTTTATAGCTCCTCCAAGTTTCATGCTTTGGAACATGATACAAGTAAAGCTATAGAAAAACTTCCAAGATGAATTGTTCACCCGATAAATCATATTTTTGCTTCCAACTTTAGTCTCCAAAACCCATACCAACAATTATTTGTCGACTCCTCTTGCAACCTCATATGTCTTCTTTCTTTAATTATATAAAAGTTAACTCATATTCCATTTATTTATAATGTTTGTTGTTCACTTATTGGATTGACTTGTAAAACTGGTTGGGTCGACTTGCTTGTACTTTGGGTGGTTCACCCTAACGAAATATTTTATATCTCCCCTTTCCTATAGAATTATAGGGAGTGCTATATGCCATCAAAAAGGACTCTGAATAATATTTCGAACCATACATGTTATGCACCCATTTAGCTAATTAATCAGAGTAAAAATTCATTCAAAGATAGGATATCCAAATGGGGCATCCATAGTCCAAAAACGATATTTCCAACAAATATTCATTTTCCAATATTTATCTTCGACATAAGTGGTCTCCCCATGTATTTGACATTAATGACAACAATCTTTCCCACAATACCCCCCTTTGTCATCAATGGCAACCCTTAGTCAATTCTACAATAATATTGTAAAACTACCCCTATCTACAATTCTCCTTGTGCTTGCAACTTCTCCTCCATTGACATTAATGGATAAGGTATACTCCCCTTGAACTTATGCTTCTCCTTCTCTATAACTCTTATTCTATATGCATATTTTCTTAGTATCTATAACTCTTCCTTTATTTGCAACTTCTCTTAGTGACAACAACTCTTTCTCTATCTACAACTTGATTGTAACCGCCCCACTATCTATTATCTCTCCTTATGTCTACATGTTATCCCCCTTTGACATCAATGAAATAGGGTTGTTTTTACTTCTAGCTGCAATTTCTCTCCTTGAGATCTTAATAGAAAAACAATTACTTCATTTTATTGCTTACTTATCATTTTTCTGGAACTAGACTCCCCTTGTCAAAGTTGTGTCTATATGCCCTTTCATTCAACACTTCCTCTTTTGTACCTATGCTCTTGATACTAGTCCCCCTATGTGTGAACTTTCTTTTACTTATTTTTGGGACTTCTCTCCCTCAGCTTATGCTTCCTTTTGTACACAACTTAACTCTTTGGGCATCAAAGGGATACTCCCCTAAACTAATGCTTCTCCTTATTTACAACTCTCGCTCTTTTTCTTTTCTTGCTAATTTAATTTCACCGTTCACTTCACTTTCAACTGCTAATTCATGTTCTACAACTTTCCATTTCATCATCCTTCTCTTGTAGCTCACTTTCAAAAGTTCCCATCTTCTTAATGTAGGTTTAGGCATTGTAGTCTCTCACTTATCTTATATTTGACTTTTGCTAATGGGTTTGTAGGGATATTACTCCCATAGAGCAATTTTTCTTTCTTTTAATTTCATTGAGGGCATATATATTATCTGGAGACCTGATTGCATTTGCTACCATTCTACCTAAACCTGCTTTTCTTATTTCACATAATTTAGAATGGAATGTGGGATCATATCCTTGATCAACCATTTGACTTACACTCAATAGATTGCATTTTAGAGCTTCAACAAATAGGGCATTGTGAATTTTTTCCTTCCATCATCAAGATTGATTGTGGCTTTTATAAATTTTAAGTTTAGATTCAATTAAGTATTTTCCTTCTTTAGATCCTTTCTTAAGGATATGACCTCCACTTCTAGCTTCTCATAGTTTCTTTCTTTTTCTTTTACCTGAATTATCAATATACCCTCTACTTTCTTATCCTCTTCTAGTTCTATCTTTAAGAGGATAATTGATGCTTCATTGGAATCATGATCTTTATTTAAATATTTATGTAATATATCCTTCAACTTTTTATTCTTTCTTCTGGGCCTTTTTGTTTATTTTAAGGCACCAATACTTTCTACCTTAAGATCATCAATATCTTCTTCCTTTGCAATTGATTTATCTTGATCAGGGTATTGATCCCCCATGGTCATGAGTAGGTATTCCTCTTTTTCATTATCAGATGCACTTTCTTCTGGTGAGCGACATCCTTCCCTTTTATACTCATAAGGTTTTTTCTTATCTTTGTTTTCTTCTTTATCGTTAATATTTTCCAAAATTACATGTGGACATCTAACATCAAGGTGGCCTATTTTTCTACAATTATGACAAAATAGTAGCTTACCTTTCCTTTACTAGCTCCTCTTGAGATAGATTGTGCTTCTTGTGCATCTAATACACCTTCTAATTCTTCCTTTAAATATGAATCTTCATTTTGATGATTAAAAACTTGAGCATTCATGACTAGAATATCTTATTCATCAACACTATATTCCAATTTTCATATGGACATTTAGGAGCATGATGACATATTCTACCACACTTAAAACATTTGGATACTAGATTATCTTTGAATTTTCCTGACCCTTTTTTAAGATTTCTTACAAATTTAACTTCTTCTTCATTTGATTCATAGTTGGAGCAATCATAGGCTTGAGATTTTCTACTTTCTTTGAATCTTTGAGAAATTCTTCCTTCTTAGCTAACTTCTTTATTCTTATTTCATATGTAGTATCCAAGTATCCATCTTCAGATTCTCCTTATGTTTCACTTCTTCAATGTCACCTCCTTTATAGGTTTTCTATAGATGATCCCATATCTCTTTTATTGTTTTACAATGAATCGATTTTTCAAACTCTAATTTTTATATGCCACTGAAGGGAACACTCATGACTTTTGCGTAACACTTATCATCCTTCCTTCCATCTACTACAAATTCCCAAGCGCTAACAGTGTTGGACCTGCCAACATTCAAGGGGGTCTCCCCGATATGCGGTCCCAACTAGACCTCATACCATTTGGGATAGGAGCCCCATCCAGAATAAAACCCGGTTGTCATCTACTTAAATATTTGACTTGGCTTTAGTTGTCAACAAGAGAGACAATCACATATATTCCTTCGAAAAGCAAGCTAGTGTGTTTGGTGAATGTTCAGTTGCAAGTGCATCAAGGTTCTTCTACTGTAGATGGAAAAGAAAGTGAGCTTCTAGGAGATAGGTAATAGTACCACCCTAATAAAGGAACACACACGAACAAGAATGTTTCGTCTAACATCCAACAGAATAGTCCATATGAATGTGACAAACGTTATAACCATTACAACACATTCTCAATAGAATAAGCACTAAAATAATGGAAATATTTCAACTACCTTAGTACTAGTGAAAGCAAACATGAACCATGAATGTTCACAAAATAGTCTTATAAACATCCATAATCCACATACGAAAACGTGCTAACCATCAATGCTTCAAATATTAATTAAAAGCACCAAGATGCATGAATATAACGAACATCACTTGCTCCAATAGCGGAGCATTGGAGCCACTACTTGCTCCCCAAAAGTAATAACTTATGTCTCTTATGCCTTATCAGATAAGCCGAGGTTAAAATTCATTTACATGAGAAACGAGGATCTGTTTATAACTTGAGGAGTGACCTTTCATATCCTCGTGACTTTTGACTTTCTAACTTCTAGTGACCTTTGGACTTCTACAACCTTTGAAGTTCCAAACGACTTTTGGAATTACATATGACTTTTGGTATTACATGTCCTTTGGACTTTCGTGATTCTTGAGTTTAAATATGACTCTTGGACTTCTACTTGCTTGTATTTTACAATAATATATTTTGTCTTCCATATCATCATATGACGGAACTTGACACGTCACTATCTGGGATGACTAGGACTTACGGTGACTAATGATATGGACTTGCTTTAGTGGTGACATGGCTACCATTCTGTCTATTCTTTATCTTCATCTGCTCATGGTGCTTCCACCCTCTGAAGGGTCTTCAATATTGCAGTCTTCATGGTACTTTGATTATCAAGTTTCGGGTATGTTCTTGGTTCTTCTCACGCTTCCTTTGTTTATCCTCTTTTCCCTGTCTTAATTGTGTGTGCTTTCCATGAGGTCCATGAAATACCTATTTTTGCAGTCACCCGTGATGAGCAACCATTAGTCTGAAAATCTCCTACTCTACCATGTTTTATGCAAATTTTACTCTTCATGCCTTTTCAGTGCACCTAAAATAGCGAAGGGAGCTATAGGGTGCACTTCGAGAGACTGAAGGGTTGAGAAGGAGGAGCTTCAAGGCTTCGAGATGTGCTCATGCACCCTCAAAAGCAAGGCAATCAAGGCAGGGTGCATGTCACAAGTCCAAAGGATGAAGGGAAAAGCCTTGAGATTCCTAAGTGCATTATGCACTCAGGGGAGAAAGGGAGGACATAGGGCGCACTCTTGAAGATTGAAGGCTGAAGCTTCATGCCTTCAGGGTGCACTCATGTGCTCAAGAGGGCTCAAGGAGGGTGCAGGGCACACTCTTGAAGGCTACAGGTTGGGCTTCGTTCCTTCAAGGTGTGACAATGTGCTCAATCAGTTCAAGAGGGCGCATGGTGCATAGGGGAAGGTTGAATGGTTAAGCTTTGGATCCTTAGGATGCATGAGTGCACTCAAGGAGTGCACACTTCTTTGAGTCGAAGGAGTGCACTCTAGGAAGACTTAGTCATTCTTGGAGGGCGCAGTTCAGTACAACAAAGGGGATTCACACTTACGAAGTGCACCCAACTCTTAGGGATGGTGTAAGGTGCACTTCTAAACAATAAAGGGTCTCCCATCAAGGCTTTAGAGTGAACTCATGTGCTCTTGGCCTTAATGGGTTCATTTTTCAAATAAAATTTGTCTAAGTGTGGATGATTGGTCAAGGAATGAACAAGATGAGTTATGGACATAAAACTAAGTGCGACACATACTAACTCATCGAGGAAACTTAGAAAAATGTAACCAACAATGAATATACATCAAAATGCTTCTTTATTCACATTTCGTAAAAATAAACAGTGAAGTGTGTGCCACTGTGACCCAAAAGTGTCGTTTTACAATAAGAAAGGTGTCGTGGCCATGAATGCATATAAGGATATTCAAATCAATGTGATGACACTTAAGAACACTCAAGAACACTCAAAACATGTGAATCAACACAAAACAACACTTGACGACCAAGGCAACACTCGATACAACAATGAGGTAGGCTCCAAAATTCAAATGTAGCGAAATTTTGGAGGGTGTTCTAGCAGCGACAACACTTGGCAACACACAAGGAAAACTTCAGCTTCTTTGTCCGGGAATAGCTTTCAGCTAAGTGTTATACCTTCTGGAAGTAATCATTACCCCAAGTTCCCCTTTTCGGCTCATCTTTACACATAACATCTTACTTTTCTCTACTTGATTGAACGCACATAAAGATACACCATATCACAACTGTTTTGATCCAAGAAGGATAATGTGCGCGATGAGTTTATGATATTTAGAGTACGAGTTTTCATCTATGGTGTTTCTCCACTGCGAGCAAGCCTGGACAGTACCCCGACGGAGTCACTTCATAGGCACAAACATTTCTTCGCTACCAGTGAGGTTGGACAATACCCCAACAAATTCGCTTGCTTCACCTCCCTGCATGGGAATCCTTTCTCTTCTTTCACCATTCATTTATTTATTTAGTAGAATTATGCATCGAAACTTATTGTTTTTTCTAACATGTGGAAGAACGAGCCTGACTTATTGATAGCATAGGAGGTTTCCCCTACAGATAAGTATTATAAGTCCTCTAATTTAGGTCTGCTCTCTTTAGATTTTCCCCTTATCCCTTCTCTACTAGATTGGACAAACGTTAACGTACAAGTAGACATATACCAAGTGGAGTGGTTCAAAAACTAGCATAAGAACGGGTCTAATAGGTTCTCCCAAGGTTCTCCTATTGGACGAATCATATTTTCCATCTAGTCTTAGCTCAACCTATGGATTATTTTCCCCAAACAAAGGAGGAGAATACACAGATAGCCAAGCATTGAAGTTGTCACATTCCTCTTTTATTGCACTACAAAGTCCTTGGCCCCCATGCACTTCCACACACGTCTGATTTATTTACAGTGACTGACACAACAAGACATAAAAAGACATGACACTTAGAACTGACAACACAAAACAAATAAACAAACAAATGATGCAAAACAATGTGCACAAGAACTGTAAGCTGTAGTTGCTATTGAAAATAATGCTTTAGATCTCGGCCATTCACGGGTAGGGGGTCAAGCCCCTCCTCCAAATATTTGAGCTTGAAAGAATTGTGGTCGAGTTTTTCTTCAACTGTGAATGGTCCAATCCAAGATGGCTAAAACTTTGTATGTTTACCTTTTCCTTTATGGGGTTTATCCCATCTCAGAACTAGGTCGCCCACATGAAAGTTCTTCGCCCCTGCGTATTTTCTATCAAACCAACACTTTATACGGTTTTGATGGATGCCAAATTGGTCCTTGGCTTTGAGCCACTCTTCCTCAAGTTTATTAAAGTG